>BQNB010111018.1:0-22436 GCA_026074375.1 Tanacetum coccineum
AGAAGAACTTGATCAAGGAAGTTCTAAGAGGCAAAATACTAGTGAAAGCTCAGAGCAAGATAAAGAACAAAGAGATAAAGAAGCTGATCAACTGTCACAGAAGAGCTACAACAAATGATGATAATAGTTCTAGATCAAGGAATAAATGTTGAAGCTTTACAAACTAAGTATCCAATAATTAACTGGGAGATTTACACTGAAGGCACTAGGAAGTATTAGAAGATCATCAGAGTTAGAAATCCTACTAAGGTACATCACTTGTTTGATGATATGCTGAAATCCTTTGCCATGGATGACTTAGTGATGTTGTGAAGTTTAGTTAAAGAAAAGTTTAATTCAACAGAACCAACAGATGACAAAGAAAGAGAGATATGGGTTGAGTTAAAGAGATTATTTGAACCAGATACAAATGATGAGTTATGGAAGCTTCAAAAACATATTCATGATTTATCTTGGAAACTTTATGATTCATGTGGAGTGCATAATATGTCTACAGAGAAGGGAATAGACATCTACAGGCTAGTAGAGAAAGAGTATCCATTGTCAAGAGGAACTCTTACATTGATGCTGGGTGCAAAGCTCTTGGTGGAACAAGATAATGAGATGTCTAAAGAACTTCTTTAGAACATATTCTTGCAGGCTGAAAGACCAAGAAGATGAAGTGTTTGGAAGAATCCTCTCAGAGAACAAGATTTAATTCAAGAAACATAATGATTTGGAGGTAAATCACAAGTTTAGGGGAGGATTGTTGGGAATTAAAAGTCTTCATATTTAGTACTGCCAAGCCAAGAGTTAGTGTAAGTACTCTGCTCATGAGTTACACCTGGCCCATGATACTAACCAGTTTTATACGCTAGAGTAATTTTAGTAACAGGTCAGTACTAAACTTTAAGACTCTGAAGGGTACTTAAGACTACTGCATCGAAGATAAGACGCTAAAGTGATAAAGACCAGTGTTAAGTGATATGTATAGACCTTATAGTCGCGTATATATCTATTAAGTTAGAAGAAGATTTCCCAGTTATCTATTAGAATATAGAAGATTGTAGTTTATCTTGTAAAAAGACTCCTTGGGTGTATAAAAGAAGATCCTAGGTTTATCGTTTTATACACACATATATACATTTGGATATATACATTCAAGGTAGTATACTCTAGTGCTACTCAGAGTAATCGATTATTGATAATTAATAATATTAGAGCATTTCTGTGATTATCATAGTTCATTACAATTTATTGTTTCTAAATATGCTTCTAAATAATAAAGTGGTAGATTCCGCATACTCTTTAAGTATACACAAAATTATCCAACCATATCTGTATTTGGTTCTAATCCCGAAATAGACTAACCTTTACAAGCTAAGGAATCAATCTTAAGTTGGGATCAACAAGGATCAATACAGGAATGAAGCCTAAGGAACCTACTATCAAGTAGTGTTTGGATGCCCTTGCTCTTACTACATGCTATCCTGCATTCTTTATCACAGTTGAAGTCCCTGTCATCTATATGCAGCAATTTTGGGCTACTATCATCAAACACAAATCATCTAATCAATTCAAGATCGACAAGAAAAGGTTATCTGTAAATGTTGAAGTGTTTAGAGAAATTCTTAATATAATGTATTGTTTGATTCATGTTGGTGTATGGTGTGTTTGGGGTTGGTAGCCTAAGGTTCCGTACAGCATTGATTGAACCACCTACTGAAGAGGAAGCTTTATCATTCATCTATGAACTTGGTCATACTTGAGAAATCAAGTACATCACAAATGTTATTGTTGATCATTTATACCAACCATGGAGAACCTTTGCATCTATCATCAACAAGTGTCTCTATGGCAAGGTATCTGGTCTGGATAAGATTCTACTCTCAAGAGTACAAATCCTGTGGGGAATGTACTACAAGAAGAATCTAGATTTTATGGTTTTAATTTGGGAAGACTTGGCTTACCAGATTGATAACATAGATTCTAAGAAGCAAGACAAGATGTTCTTTCCAAGATTCACGAAGATAATCATTCATCACTTCCTTGAAAAAGATAAGTTTATCTCAATGAGAAACAGAATATTCATGCACACTGCTAGGGATGACAGCTTACTAGGTACAATGAGATTTGTCTGCAGACCTGCAGACACTCAAGTATATGGTGCAATCCTTCCTCAAGAAATGATGAATCAAGACCTGTTGGACTATGTTGCCTACAAGACTTATTACGTAATTGCTTTATGAGCTGAACCCCTAATATCAAGGAAAAGTCAAAAGAAATCAGATTTAGCCATCTCATCTAAGGAATCTCCTTCCAAGAAGAAGTCTGCTAAAGCTAAGAAAGTTGTTGCTCCTAAACCTAAACCGAATAAGAAGAAGACACTGGTTAAGGCTGACAAAGGAAAGGGTCTAAATGTTCTTTTGGAAGTAGCTCTTTTTGAAGTTGCTTAACTCAAGGAAGTTACGAAAAGAAGCAAGAAAGATTTCCACATTTCTCATGCAAGTGGCTCAGGTAATGGAACTAATTTTGAATCAAGGTTCCTGATGAGAAACATCTCAAGACAATTGGTGCAGATGAAGGAACTAGTACTATACTAGGGGTTCCCAATGTACCAAAATATGATTATGAAAGTAAGAAAGAGTCTTGGGGTGACAGGAGAGAAGAAGATAAAGATGATGAAAATGATTTTGAAGATAAAAGTGATGATGGTGACGATGATGATAATGGTAATGATGGAAATGATGATGATGATGCTAATGATGATGATAACCAAGAAGGTGATGACATGAATGAAAATGATGAAAAGACTGATAGTGATAGAACTAAGTCAGACATAATCAAGATTCCTGTTCTCAATTAGTCTACCTCTAAATACTATGAAGAAGAAGAAAATATTGATGATGAAGAAATGATGGATGATGAAGAAGATGATGAGGTCACTAAGGAGCTGTATAAAGATGTGAATGTGAATTTAGGAATTGAAGATGTTGATCCCTTTTAAACAGATCTTACTTAGGTCGTTAAAGCTTAGTTGTGTTGGATAGATCCAAAACAACTATAGTAGAAACTAAGATTGTAAATACTACATACTATGCAGAATCTAGCTTGTAATACTAAGAAGAACAATGAAACAGTAAAACAAGATCTTGCTAAACTTTCAATATATATTAAACACAATCAAAGTTACAAAATAACCTTGAAACTATGAATACTAACTATATTTGCTATGAAAACTATATAAAACTTGATATCTAGATCAATGTTGTAGGGTTCCTTATATACACCAAGGAAACCCTAATGGTCTTACAAAATGCGTTACAAGTTCATGCATATCTATTCCTAATATATCTCATGCATATCATATAAGCAGTACTAACTATTATTAACTAATAGTACTAATAAACTGACAGTACTAACATTTTGTACTGAACATACTAACTATAACACTAACAGTACTAACTTAGCTTGGTAGTACTAAGTCTTCTCTTGGCATTACTAAGTTGAACCAACAATAGAAACTTGTAGAAGCCCATAATTCCCAACAATCCTCCCTCCCCTAAACACTTTAGTGTAGTTAACCTTCCAAATCATTCAAGTTCTAAATTAAACCTTCTGTTTAGAGAGGATGCTTCCAAACACTTTACTGTCTTGGTCTGTTTGCTAGTATGAAGATTTTCTTTAAAAGTTCATTTGCCATCTTTGAATATTGATCCACTTGCAGCTTGTTACACAACATCAAAGTCAAAATCCCTCTTGTCAGTAGATAATCTTTCTCAACCAACATGAAGATATCCTGTCCTCCATCTATAGATACATGGTAAACAACACATGTATCATATAACCTCCATGTCAATGGATCATGCATATATCTCTGAAGCTTCCACAGAATGTCATCAATATCAGGTTCAAACAACCTCTTCAGTTCAACCTATAATGTTCTTTCTTTGTCATCAGTAGGATCTGTTGAACTGAATCTTTCTTTAACCAAACTCCATAGCTTATCCAGGTCATCTCTATCAAATTTCTTTAACATATCATCAAAAGTCTGATAAGCTTCTGTATGGTTTCTAACACTGATAATTTTCCAATACTTTCTTGTGTCTTCAGAGTAAACCTCCCAGTCTATGATTGGATATTTGACCTGTAGGGCTTCAACATAGACTTCTTCTACTGTAACTATCATCATCAATTTCTATAGCTCTTCTTCTGATAATTCCTTTTCCTCTTCATCTGATTTTTCTTCATTAGTCTTTTGCCTTTTAGACCCTTCATGGTCAAGTTCTATTTCTGTAGTTCTCTTAGAACTTCTAGTTGATATTTTAAGAACTAATCTGTCACTCTCCATAGGAACAAAATCTTTTACCCTCTTCATTGTGGTCTTAAATAACTCCTTGATCTCATTAAAGGAAAGTTTCTTCAATTGTTGTAGAGTGTGGCTTCCCATATTCTTGATATAATTACACATGTAAGTTCTTTGTTGAGCTTGAGTCATGGGCTTGTTCCTTCATTGTTTAGCTCTTGTGTGAGTGCAAACAATCTCTTCTTTCATTTATCATTTCTACACCCAGTCTTGCATTCTCAACAATTAGAGAATTTTTCCATATTTCTTCTGCTTGTAACTTTGTGCTAATTCTTCCATCAGCTTCAATTTGAACTTGTGTGTTATCCCATTCTTCACATTGAAAGTGTTTATTCTTCATAACTGCTGCTATCCTTTTTCCTTTATTCTTACATCAAGTTTTCTTGCAATCTAGAGCTTCTTCATACCCAAGTCCTTGTCTTTTGCCTTATAGTATTTCAACTATTGTTTTCTTCTAAATAGGTTCAACTTCTTTCATAATAGCTTTGGCCTTTAATCTTTCTCTTTGCATGGCACTTCTTTCTATGTATCACTAAACTTCAGCAGCAGTTTTTTTAACTTCAGGCCGGCAGTACAAACTTCTTCAAGAGCATAAAACTCAAAAATTCAGGTTCCAAATCATGCTCATTAGCCTCCCTGAGTCCGTCCACCCATCTGTACTAGAGTAATTCCTTCATCTTCATCAATCTGAGCAATCTTCCTCCCCTGTTTGGAAGGATCCTCCAAGTCACCTTCATCTTCTGAAACAATAATTCTGACCCTTATTTTGGCTTTGCTTGACTTAATTCTGTTCTCCAACGTCTGATTCTTCACCTTCATGATAGCTTAGTAGTTAAGCAGCACCATATGTCCCTTTTAGATCTGCTTCAAGTCCGGATTCCAAACTCTCCACTTCTTATATAATGTGGTACAAAAACCAGTTCAATTCATAATGTCATACTGGCCCTCATCACTTCCCAAGTGAGGAACTACTTGGGAGAGGTGAATCATAGGGCATGGTAGTAGCCTCTTCTACAACATGGGTTGTTTGCATATATGGTGGTGAAGTTGGTGGTTGTGAGGTGGATGGAGCACTTATGGGTGTGTAATGGGACTCAACTGGGACTGTTGATCCTTCACCCTAAAAAATTTGGCCCTAAACAAGCATTGTTGGAAACAATGGAACGTCTACCCAATTATAACCCTTATGAAATCCTGACTATATTGCCAAAATGTTTTCTGAGTATGATCTGAGCAAATATAAGTATTTTTTCTTTTTGTGAGGTAGAATAGCTATCTTTTGTTCTTGTTATAAAAAGATTTGTATAAAATCTTGGATACATTAAAATTAAGATTGATATATTCTAAGTTTTTTCAACATGCCATCAAAAATCAATTTGAAAAATTTAAAGGTTCTGTCTTGGCCAAGCAAAAAGATATAGCAGTGGCCTATTTGCTACTAAATTATTTATGTTACCACTAGCCTGCTCTGCATCTAAGCTAGCAGCAGTAGCGGTATCCCTTTCCACTCTGTCATCCCCCTCCTCATAGACAGCCTCATCTAGTACATTGGGTATAGGCACACTAGTTTAAAGTAACTCAGTGTCCTTATTTAAAGCTTGCCTAGGTGATTGAGTCTTTTGTGGTGATGATGATTCAATATTAGGGATTGATTCTTCATGAGTAAGTTGAGCAGTAGAAAGTGGTGGTTGGGGTTCAGAGGGATTTCCTGAACCTTCACCCTCTTCTGCTTGAAGTGCTAGCATACTTGGAAACAAAGGTGTGTGTTCCCCAGAAAAACCTCTTTTCATATTGCTAAAAAGTTTTGGAGTTAAAGTAGGAGCAATATATTTTCTGTTGTGAGGTTTAAGAAATCTTTTGTTTTTGTCCAAAAAGATTTGAATAAATCTTGGATACATTAAAAACTTATATTTAATATCCAAGTTATTCACCATACCATCAAAAATCAATTTAGAAAATTTAAAGGTTCTGTTTGTGGCCAAACAAACAAGAGCAGTTGCTATATTACTACTAAATTGTTCCCAAGAAGTTTTCTTAGGACTAAGACAGTGTAGGATGGTATGGATCAAAAATCTCTACCGAGGGGAAAATTTACCTAGTTGAAAAGTTAGTTTATCATCAGTTAAAACAAATCTCATCAGTGTGAGTTGATCAAAAAATTTAGTGTTTAGCAAAACACTAATACCATCTGCTTCTGCTAATTGGAGATGCCTCCTAACAGATGCTTCAGTAATAGTGAATTCTTTGCCATCAACTATGGCATTTATCTCTTGTTCTCCATTATCAACTTTTCTGACACTAGCAGTCTGCCAGAACTTTTCGATTAGAGAAACATATATAGTAGGATTCTTAGTAAAGGCATACCGGATATGACTACCATTGAGAAAATCTACTATATCTTGGAATCCTCCACTCCCAGTTGGTTTCTTTAGATAAGCAACCATGTTGTGTTTGTAGCAAAATTCCAAATTTGCCATAAGTGATTAAGTTATGATAAGTATTCTAGGTTTATGATCGTTGATGAGAATATGAGAGTTTGACAAAGTTAATTGAGATTTTATAAAAAGTGCTTGAGGTTTTGATAGGACCGACTGAATAATATTGAATCTTTATCTTGAAAAAAGCTTATAAGTAAAAGAAAGATCAAGAATTATCTAAATTATAGACCCTTATAAGCGAAGTTGTTGGCGGAAATATCTCAACGGCTATTAATTAATTAAGAAAATTCTGTTATACCCGAAACAGTATTAACGATAACACAGCAGTACTAATATTAGCCTAGCAGTATTAACTTTTTGCCTATCAGTACTAATATTAGTCTAACAGTTTTAACTTTTTCTCTAATAACTATATAGCAACATGCCTCTTTTCATCACAAGCACACTAGAAACAACTAGATAGACATGTGAGAATTCATGAGGATCCATATTTATGCATAGCCTATGAATAAAGGTTAAGAACTGTTAACAAAACCAAAATACCAGTTATAACTAATTTCTTCCAAAATTAACCTCAAGACTTCCAGCTGTCTCATCTCACTAAATCTAACCATACTACTTTGCCTATCCTGCAAGTGTTAGTCCAGGAAAACACAATCTAAAACATTTGCTTCTTGACAGTATTAATTGTTGACTAACAGTATTAACACTAGCAGTGTTAAGTATAACTAGCAGTACTAGTTATACCTAGTAGTACTAATTTTAGAGATACCAGTATTAACCTTAATTTCATCCAAAAAGCATCTCTAATCCATTGCAATCATCCTTTCCTTAATTAAAGCAACTATAGGTTGAGCATTCCAATACTAGCAATCAGAAAGTTAAACATGCTAACATCAAACGCCTTTATGAGGAGATCTGCTACATTGTGATCTGTATGTATCTTGATCACCTAAATCAACTTCTTCTCATGAGAGTCTCTAATGAAATGGTGCCTAATCTCTATGTGCTTGGTTTTTGACTGAAACACTGGATTCTTCAGAATACAAATGGTGCTTTCATTATCAATGTAAATCTTGGTGTTCATGAAGTTGAACCCATAATCAAGCATTTGATTTTGGGTCTATAACACATGTCCACAACAATTAGCAGCAACAACATACTCTGCTTCAGTAGTAGAGTTGGCAACTATAGTCTTCTTTTTACATTGCCATGAAATCAACCTTTTGCCAAGAAATTAACAACTTCCTGTTGTAGATTTCCTGTCAAGGCTAGCTCCAACATAATCACTATCAGAAAAAGCTTCTAAGTTAAATGGTGAATCTCTAGGATACCAAAAGCCCAATTTAGGTTGACCTTTTAAGTATCTAAAGATCCTCTTCACTGCATGAAGATGTGAGATTTTAAGAGTAACTTGAAACCTTGCACAAGCACAAACAACAAACATTATATCAGGCTTAGAAGCTGTTAAGTACATCAATGATCCAATTATTGATCTATATAAATAAACATCCACATCTTCAGCCTCTTCATCCTTGATCAATGCCGTATTAGTCTCTATTGGAGTGCTTGTTGTCTTCAAAGTGACAAAATCAAACTTTTTCAATATATCAGCCATATATCTGTCTTGGCTAATAAAGATTCCATCCCCCTTTTGTTGTACTTGTAATCCTAAGAAGAAAGTAAGCTCCCCCATAGAACTCATCTGGAATCTTTTATGCATTATCTGCTCAAACTCATCACATAAAGACTTCTTTGTAGACCCAAAGATGATATCATCAACATACACCTGCACTAACAGGATATCACCTCTGTCCTTCTTGATGAACAAAGTCTTATCTATAGTACCTCTTCTAAATCTATTTTCTAATAAGTAGGTAGACAAGGTCTCATACCAGGCTCTAGGAGCTTGATGTAGACCATATAAAGCTTTTTCTACCTTATAAACTTTGTTAGGGAACTGTGGATCTTCAAAACCAGGAGGTTGGCACACCATATAAAAAGGCACTCTTCACATCCATCTAGTACACAATAAACCCCATAAATGATGCATAGGCAAAAAATAACCTGATTGCTTCTATCCTAGCAACAGGAGCAAAATCTCATCATAATCAATTCCTTCTTCTTGTGTATAACCTTGTGCTACTAGTCTTGCTTTGTTTCTAACTACAATTCCTCTCTCATCTTTCTTGTTTCTATACACCCACTTAGTTCCAATAGCCCTCTTGCCTTTAGGAAGATCTACCAAAGTCCAAAACTTTTGAAATTTAAATTACAGAAGCTCCTCTTACATTGCTTCTATCCACCTTGAATCTATCAAAGCTTGAATCACCTTTTTAGGTTCTTGTTGAGAGAGAAAACATGCAAATAAGCAGTTCTGATAATCTTTGTGATTTGTTCTTCTCTGCTTGCTAATGTAGTTGACCATAGCATTTTCTTCAGAAAAATTGATCATTCTCCTTGTTTGAGTTGATAAGTTTAGGTCTTCAATGATCTGGTCTTTAGGATGATCTTTGTGAATTCTGGTTTTGGGAATAGGACTGACATTTATGGTTGTCTCTAAATTATTAAGGTCAGACTCTGCACCCACATCTTCATCATCATATGCTCCATCAAAAGATGCCAGTTTCTTCCAAAGATGGCATACTTGGATCGTTAGAACTAACAGTATAAATATTTAGACTACCAGTATTAATATTTGTACTGACAGTTTTAATACTTGGCCCAACAGTATTAATATCTTGAGTATTGCTATCAGTCCTTTCATGATCAAGACCTTTATCTCCTTTGCTTGGTTCATCATCAGCATCCTTATCTTTTGAGTTTTGATTACTTGAAGAGAGTGGTGAATTAGAAGGCATGAATGGTAGCAGTATGTATTCATGATCAGATGCTTTCTCCTGTCCAGCTTTCCCTGCATTAATATTAGTCTCTATACTTGCATCATCATTAGTTTGATTTCATGCAGTAACTGGCTCATAATTCATAGATTTTGTCAGTGAATCAATATCAAAGAGCCATTCTGGACCACTTCCTGTAACATTAGATTTATTTTCTAGAAATTTAATATGCAGGTTCTCTTCAACTTTCCTGGTTCTAGAGTTAAATACCCTAAATGCATTACTATTTACAGAGTATCTAACCAAGAACCCTTCATCAGCCTTCCCTTCAAACTTGCCTAGATGATCTAAGGTATCAAGATAGTAACAGGACACCCAAAAGGTCTCATGAAGTCTAGATTTGGTGATCATACAACTAAAGTTCTATAAGGTATCTATTGTTAGGAATTATACTTTGAGTTGTTTATAAAAAACATATAAAAGATGGAGGACCTACAAGACAATAAGGTTGAATAACATTAATGCTGATTGAAGATTTGGGGGTTTTTTTCAAATAGTATTTAATGCACAGACTAAACGATAAAGATCAACATAATGCTGATTTAGATTAGTCAAATAGTATTTAGTGTGATTTAGAGTTTCTAATTTTATTTGAATCTTATCTTGTCTTGTTAACCTACCCCTCTAGTATAATTAAGAGGGGTGGTAGGCCGTTAGGTTTATGATTTCATTCAATTCACATGTAACCTAAAGGTATTTGTGTGTACTTAGGCGTCAAGTCTTTATGTAAAGACGGCCTAGGATTATTGTTAGCTTATTAGTAGCTTAGTGTTTAGTAAGCTTTTGTAGCCTGATTCAAATACAAAAGGATAGGCTTAAACGTTTATTAGTAACACCTTTGTCTTAACTATGATTGTTTTATTTGTTATTCTGCTGGATCATGGTTATGATATCCTAGATGAGCTAGATCGATTTTCAACATGTGGTATCAGAGCGGGTTGCTCTTGATATCTAGGATTCAAGGTTTTATGGTCGAAGAACAAAGAAGAATCCTTAAAATCCGTTTAGGGTTTTTATGTTCGTCACTTTCTGGGCAGCCATGGTAAAACGGTCATAACTCATTCGTTAACCGTTGGATCGTCACGAAATTTCAACTGAAGGTTCTACACACATATATCTACAATCTGACCAGAGCGATCGTCAAGATAAGCTTTTGATAAAAAGTTATGCTATGACGAATTTGGCTGCAGAAAAGGTATTATTTTTAAGTTTTGTTTTGTGATTCAAGAATGAAAGCTTTGAGATTCGTAATATGTTATGAAGATGATAGTTGTCTGCAAGCTGCTAATTACATCTGGTAATAATAACGGGTGAGTATTATTATTGTTTCGACTGGCTTTGGTGAGGAGGTCCGACGTACGTGACCAACAATGAACCCTAGCTGAGATGTAGTGAGTATGACTTGGAGGAACTAGATCGACATGATTATTGCAAGTCGAATTAGTTTTCATGATTGATTTCATGAAGCACGGCATATTTAAAGAACAGCAGATATTGTGTGATTGTGACAAGAGTACAAAGCTGCTAAGGATTCACGCTTGTTTCACTTAGTACTGCTCATATTATTTTAGTACCATCAGAAGAAACGAGTTAGTACTGTTGGCTGTTGGTTTGTACCGCTGATTAGTGACAGAAACTGCGACGACTCAATGACAGAAAATTATGTCACTAAAGCTTGGGAGGAAGGAGCAATTGGATTAGTGACAGTTTTTGCAACAGTGTTGTGATAGCTTAGTGACTACTTTGTGACAGTTTTGGGACAGAAAGTTGGTCACTAAAATGGCAGTTTTTAAGTTTGTACCGTTTGATAGTACCGCTTGCTTTGTCCGATATAACTAGTATGTACCGCTAGTGTTGACAGATATCGGACGACACACACTTTTGGACGTGTTTGGATCTCGGACGATGATGTGGATAAAGGCTCGTATTGGTGATTATTTTTTTGATGACATTTGGTGCAATAGTCTTTGAAACGGGTATGCACATTCGGTGCAGCGGATTTCGTTTAAATATGCGACAAGGACACTCTTTTGATGGACACTTAAGATTGCAGGCATTATGCCGCCTACGTATTTGATAAATTGACTATTTCATTTTGCAGAATTACGTGAACATGGGCTACTTTCTATTAGGTAACAGTTGATCGCGTGTTAACAAAAGTTTGAACACGAGTGGACGATTGTTACAGTCTCGTAGAGTTGTACGATACAACTAAGCTGATAATTGCGTGGTCACGTAAGTATGGATGATGGAAGCGCACCTAGATGATCTTCTTAATGATTACTGTTTGGAGCTTAATAAGTTCGAGGTTCAAAAGATGGTTAAATTTCGTTTTAAGGGAAGCTTATTTGTGTTTATTTGTTTACCATCTACATGCACTCTATTTTGTTTTGACAAAAAGGGGAGAAGAGTGCATGGATTCAGGGGGAAGATCTTCATCTATATTAGCTTCAAGGAAGCTTGTGCTTTATTGGTTTTGTCATATCAACTAGGGGGAAGATTTGTTAGGAATTATACTTTGAGTTGATTTTGACCAAAAAACATATTAAAGTGGAGGACCTACAGAACAAAAGTGGAAAATAAACATTAATGCTAATTGAAGATTAGTCAAATAGTATTTAATGCTCACGTAAAAGATAAAGATCAACATTAAGGCTGATTGAAGATTAGTCAAATAGTATTTAATGTTGATTTATAGTTTCCTAATTTTATTTGATCTTATCTTGTCTTGTAAACCATAACCCCTCTAGTATATAAAGAGGGGTAGGCGTCTAGGTTTATGATTTATTCAATTCACAATGTAAACCTAAAGGTGTGTGTATGTACTCTAGGCGACTCCCTGCAACATTGGGTTTGTTTTCAAGAAAGGTTATGTGCAGGTTTTCCACTACCTTTCTAGTTCTAGTGTTAAATACCCTAAAAGCCTTGCTATTTATAGAGTATCCAACAAAGAACCCCTCATCAGCCTCCCCATTAAATTTTCCTAGGGGATCTAAGGTATTAAGAATAGTCACATGACTCCCAAAATGTCTCATAAAACTTACCATGTAATAGTTCATAAGGTGTCTTGTTGTGAGGCTTGGTCACTAAAACCCTATTCTGAACATAACAAGCAATACTAACTGCTTTAGCCCAAAATGTAGTAGGTAATAATGAATCTGCTAGCATAGTCATAGCTGCCTCTATTAGTGTCCTATTCTTACTTTCAGCAACTCCATTTTGTTGTGAAGTTCTGGCAACACTAAACTCCCTCTTAATCCTTTTCATCCCACAGAACCGATTCATGTCATTATTTTTAAACTCAGTTCTATTGTCACGTCTGATGATTTTAACCTTATGATTTAGTTGGTTTTCTATGCCAGTATTAAAAGTTTTAAAGATCCTACTAGTCTCATCCTTAGTGGCCAAAAAGATAACACAACTAAACCTATGATAGTCATCAGTGACAACATGGCAATATGTATTGTGATTGATACTCCTTACAGATGTTGGCCCAAATAAGTCCATATGTAACATTTGTAAGAGTTGGCTGATAGAGCTCACAAGCTTGGTCTTACAAGAGGCTTTGTGTTGATTTCCCTTCTGACAAGCAACACAAATATAGTCATTTTCAAAAACCTTTAAAGGCAATCCTCTTACAAGGTTTCCCCTCACAAGTTTATTCATAGTTTTAAAGTTTATATGACCAAGCCTCCTATGCCATAAATTAGACTCATCTATTGTAGCCTTTGCAAATAAACAAGTCAAACCTCCTGAAGGAACAACATTCTTTAGATCAAAACTATACATGTTGTTCTGTCTGGGAACTTTAAGCAAGACTTGACTTTCATCAAGTAGCTTAAAGTCAGGAGATAGAACAAGACATTCAGTCTTAGTGAAAAGAACAGTGTTTTTCTTGTCACACATTTGTGAGACAGAGAAAAGATTAAACTTAAGTTCCTTTACAAAGTATACATCTTCAAAGTCTAATTTCCCAGTCATAATTTTACCTTTTCTAGTAATTTTACCTCTTTTAGGACTTCCTCAAAATGCAACAAATCCACCATCAATCTCTTGATAATCTGTAAGAAAGGACTTGTTTCCAGTCATATACCTAGAGCATCCACTGTCAAAAATCCCTTGATCCTGTAAAGTATATTGTGGATTACCCTGCACTCAAAATGAGAGAATTATTTCTTTCGGGGCCCAAGCCATGTTGACTTGAGTTGCCTTCTGATAACATATGTCAAATCTTTTAAGCATGTATGATCCACTGTCTTTGGAGATATGGTCAATAACATTTCCTATTGGTCTTCAAATCCAGCATGCTGAGGACTTAACAACATTTGCCTCATGTCCCTGAACAACACTAACTACTGCTTTTGTCCCAGCAGTAGTTACATTGTTTACCTTAGCAGTATTAACTTTTTCTTTAAAATCATTGTTTTTAGGTGTTGTTCTTTGATAAAAAGTCCTCTTAACTGATGAATATGACTTATGAATAACATTTGAACTTGGTTTTGCACCATTTACAATTGGTCTAGATGCAGCAGTATTAACATATCTGGCAGTACTATTTGATACTGCTGCTCTTAGGGAGCTTTGCTTAGTAGTATTAACTGGTATATTGCCAGACTTTGTTAAGACTGTAGTTGAAATAAAATTTATTTTAGAATGTGGGTGAGTCAATATATTTTGGTGGTTCACCCTCTGAGCATTGTTCCATACTGTTCTAACTTCCCTTTAACCAGTAGCCCTTCTCACATTATTCAACACAGATTTTCCAACCATTTTATTCTCATAAAAGTTATAGTCCTTGATTAAATGGTTAAGACTTCCACATACAAAACAAACTTTCTTATTGAACTCAAAACCATTTCCTAGTTTCTGAGCCATTATTCCATTCCAATTTCTTTTATCAACCCTAGGACTCTGACTTTTCCTAAGGTTTTCAGCTTGCCTATATGTGTGTTGTTTAATAACAGATTTCCTAGTATGTTCATTTGATTTAACAAAATTGATTTTACCATAACTAGGTTTATTCTGTTCAACTGAAGGTCTAACCACACAATCATCATCACTATCATACTCTTACTCTTCAATGATAGGAGCACTAGGCCTAACATCTTTAGATTGTTCCAAACTATCCTTACTAGACTTAGATGCAGTTGATTCATTCCTAGGAACACTAGACATAGTTTCACTCACATTAGTCTTATAGACAGAATCATCTAATCCAACAAAGGATAAGTCAGGTCTTAAGGGCATGTAGTTCCTAGTGTAGGGAGGTAGAACTGCATGATATCCCTCAACCTTCTTAAACCTATCATTTACTTGATTATTTTCCTCTTCATTCTCATTCATACTACTATCAAATGCACTTTCAAACACTTCACCTTTATTCAGATGACAATCATGCAATTCATTTTCATTCATTTGACTGTCAAATCCAACACCAAACTTGTTATTAACACTTACTTGACTCTTTATCAGTTTAGTTAGCTTCATAGATGATGTTTCAAACTTTTCTAATTTTAGTTTTAAATCATCTTTTTCTTTTAAAGCCTCTGCTAACTAATTTTTAAGCTCTATTATAGAATTACATCTTTCCTTCATTCATATTTCAAAAAGGCAATGTCTTCCTCATAAACAGCTTCATTTTTTTGATGAACAACAATTCTAGCTTCTAGAGATTATAAGCCTAATTGATAACCTATAATTTCTAGATTATATTTTTAAGAGCATCACGTTGTTGATCATACTGTTTTTGAAGAGTTTCATATGATTTTAAGCAATCTTTAGAGCAAGTATGTACCTCAGAGTCTGAACTTGATGAACTGGATGAACCTGAAGACAATGGCCAGTAGTGCAAAAAATAAGTCTATGGGTCTTCTAACTGAAAGCTCCAATCATAACCACCTATCCCATCTTGAACAACAAAGGCATTTGCAGGAGTCTCCACTGGTACAATCCTTCTTGGGGCATCTCCATTTCTATTCCTTTGATTCCTTGGTGCCCTGCATTCTCTAGCAAAGTGACATCTCCTGTGATAGTTGTAACATTCAACCTTTGTCTTATCAAAGCCAACAGTTTCTTTGCCATTAAAATTTAGATTCCTTCATGTCTTCTTTAAGAATCTCTTCACCCTCATGGTAAGCATAGCCACCTTCCATTTAAGATCTATCTCTTCAAGATCATCAGTATCAATCTGCTCCAGGTCTTCATTGTCCAACTGTAGACTATTAGATTGATTGGCAAAGAAGGAAAACATGACATCATCAGCATAGGTTGAGGAAGAAGCTTGTCTCTTTAAACTAGCAGCAGGAACATCATGAGCATTATTAACTACTTCATTAGTACTGCTAGTGTCATCTGAAGATACAAAAGCCACATTCTGAGAGTTTGAGCTTCAGCTTGATTGGCTTTTAATCTCAGCTTCATACACCTTTAAGTTGTTGTACAAATCGTCTATGCTCAGCCCATCTAGATCAGCTTTGTTACGCATGATCAAGGCAATATTGTTCCAAGCTGATGGTAGACTTCTTAGCAACTTAAGATTTGCATCTTCCTGGGAGATAACTTCACCATGAATTTCCAATTGGCTGATGAGTTTTTGAAACCTTTCATAGGTTTTATCCAATCCTTTAGATCTTGATGCAGTAAAATTCTCATATTGCTGCTTCAAAATGGTCTTCTACATTTTCTTAGATTCTTTGTTGCCTCCAAACCTGGTCTTGATAGCTTCCCATAGGGTCTTTGAATCCTTGATTCCATGAAACTTCAACAGGTGCTCATCAGGAATGGCCAACAATAGAGTGCTTTTGGCTTTTAATTCATTCTTTCTTCCCAGCTTTTGTTCTGCAGTTTTAGGAGGAATGAGACCTTCAGCACTAGCTGATGCAACAGCCGATGCATCACCATTCACAATAACCTCCCAAAGAGCATAATCAGTGTGAGTAAGATATTGCTCCATTCTCATGCTCCATAGATCATAGTCTCCTATTTTGAGTATAGGAAGTTTTAGTGCAGACACTATTTGGGTAGTTTCTGATTGTGATTCCATCTTTTCTTTAATTATGAGATCTTGTGTAGATATAGTGTTCTTCTTATTCAGAGTTTCTTCAACAAGCTCTGATACCACTTGTTGATCCCTTCTTGACAGATCTTACTTAGCTTGTTAAAGCTTAGTTATATTGGATAGATCTAAGATAACTATAGTAGAAACTAAGATTGAGAATATCACAAACTATGCGGAATCTAGTTTGCAATACTAAGAAGAACAATGAAACAGTAAAACAAGATCTTTAATAAACTTTCAATATATTGAATACTATTTTGAATTACAAAATAAATGTAGATCCTTGTCTGACAAGATCTTTCTAGCCTGTTAAGGGTGGTAGCTAATCTGGATAGATCCAAACTAACTACAAGAGAAACAATGACTATGAACAATATGAGTTATGCGGAAACTAACTTATATTGTTAAGAAGAACAATGAATAAAACATAACTTTTGATTACTATTAATCTGATAGGTTACAGACTACTAACTATGAATATTTATGAAAACTCTTATATCTAACTAGTGCCGTAGGGTTCCTTTTATACATCAAGGAAACCCTAATAGGCTTACAAAATGCGTTAAGTGATCATGCATATCTATTCCTAATATATCTCATGCATATCACTTAAGCAGTACTATCTATATATGCTAGCAGTACTAACTTACTACTAACAGTACTAACTCTACTACCAGTACTAACAGATGTACTAGCAGTACTAACTAACTAACACTAACAATACTAACTCAGGAAAACATAATTCCTAACAATCCTCCCCTAAACATGATGTTCACTTGTTAACCTTCATGTTTCTTCCAATTGAGCTTCTTGAGCACCTGGAGGATGTATCTAAACACACTGCTACTCTTTAATCTTCTCTTTGATGAACTTGATCTCTTTTGTTACTTTGTAATCTTGAAATTCTTTAGCTTCTAGTCTTTGTTATCATCACAGAATCACAGCAACTCAGCAACACCAACTAAGTTGGCCTTGCAGTTTTTGGCAAACTGTCAGCCATAAACGGCTTTAATATTTCTTTACCAGTAGCCGTTTGCTCTAGAATAGCCAATGCTTCATTGCAACAACATGGTGCATTGATAACCATATAGTTTTAGGCAAACTATCAGCCATTAACGGTTTTGAGAAGTCTTTACCAGAAGCCGTTTTCTCTGGACTAGCCAGTTCTTGATGTCTGTTAGACATGGTAAACTGGTGACCATTTGTTGTGTGGTGATGAAACCAACACTTAAAGATCCTTCTCTCCTCCATCATGGCTTCCAGCTTCATCAATCTACTTTTGAATGAATCTAAGTAGATCATAAGCACTATTACTTGCAGACTCAGCTATCAACTTCAAAGACATCATCCTCTCAAGTGTTTCCTTTGTGAGTGGGTATCTCCTCTCTACAAGCATATGAATCTTAGTACCATCTTCCAGTGTCAAAGTATGAACCCTACAATTTTCATAGAAATCCTAGCTCTTAACATTTCATCCTTCTTGATTCTGCCAGAGTTCATCTTCTGCATTTGCCTCAAACATTGTCCTTAAATCTCCCTAAAGAACTAGATCTACACCTTCTGGTGTAGTTGTTTCAAACCTCTGCATCACCAGATTATATAACTCCACAAGATCCAGTCTATCAAACCTTGTCACCATCTCAGAAAAGGTTTTAATCCATCTAGAACTTCCATCAGATCTAAAGATCTTGTAGTAGATGCACTCTGCTCCATGTCTGTCAAAATGATAGAATTTTAATTCCCAGTTAATGATTGGAAATCTCTTCTCCAGGACTTCAAAATCTATTATGCCTTCTTCATCTGGAACTATCTTCAGAAAAGTCTTTAGATGCTCTTCTTCTTCAAGGTCAGAATCTGTCTTCTTTCTCTTAGACTGTCTTTTCATTCTTGGACCTCCTTTTCTCTTCTTTCTTGCTTTCATCTTTAATACTTTACCAGGTGTTTTCCTGGTACCCTGCTCAGCTGCTTCTTGCTTAACTTCCACCTTAGTACTGTCAGGTTCTTCAAGAACCTTCTCCACATGTACACCAGCTGCCTTTTTATTCATCTTCTGAATCAATCTTTCATCCTCCTCAGACCCAATAGGCACAAAGTTTGCAGCTCTTTCTTGTTCCTTGATGTATAGGGCCTGAATCTCTTCAAGAGTCCTTTTGTTCAACTGACTATGTTTAAATCTACCTGTATGTTTAAGATAGGTCATCATCAGACTTCTCAGTTGAGTTCTTGTTGGAGGTTTGTTCCTGATAGCAGCAGCTCTTTCTTCTGCTAGTTGCTTCTTTCTTCTTTCAAAGAATTCTGCTAATAGCTTTGCTCTTTCATCCACAGTGTACTTCTCCTGTTCTTCATGAGTCAATCTGACTGCTAGTTCATGATCAACATCTATTCTTGCTTGAACTTCATCATACAAGTTTGCAATGTAATCCATAGATGCTTGTTCTTCTCTCTGTCTTTCCCTTTCCACCTCTGCTTGCAACTCTACTTCCAACTGTCTGGCAACCTCTGCATCTCTAGCAACCTGAGCAGCATCAAAATCACTTCTAGTCATCTTCTTTGCAGGCTCAGGTTCTTCTAAAACACCTTTGCCTTTGTCTTTTGGATCAATGGATGGGAGTGGCTTCAGGGTTAAGACTGATCTTGCAGGTCTGACTAATTCCTCTATATCTTTGAAGATAACACCTTTAGCTTTGTTATCTTTCATCTTAACCAAGGTGTATGCAAGGGTCATCTCTTCATCATCAAAGATTGTTGTGGTTGTTGGATCAGCAGTACCAATTTCTTGCCTAGCAGTACCAACATCTGGCCTAGCAGTATTAACCTCTGGCCTAGCAGTACTAACTGTGCTACCTCCCTTTTCACTACTTCCCTTGTCCTCAACAATTACTTCAGTATCAGCATCCAAATTAAGTTCCTTAGTCTCATTGCTTTGCCTCCCTTCATTCATAGCTTCCTCTATTTCCATGTCGTCCATACCATGAGCTAAATCAGCATCAAGATCATCAAAGGCACTGTCATCCAACTTTGGTCCTGATTTGGCATTTTTCCTCCCCTGTTTGGATACAGACTCCTTCTTACCTAACTTTTTCTTCATAGATAACCTAGACACACTCCTTAACCATGCCTTATGGTGTGAGATTACTAGCTGGCACTTCTTCTTCAGCTTCTTGATTCTAGTCTTCAATTTAAGGATCTCTACAGCCTAAGCACCCTTGGAAGTCTCCAAAGCAAGAACCCTGTTTGACAAGTTAGTGCAAAGAACAGATAACTCCTCTAGGTTCAAGCCACCCTCAGCTCTATCAGATGTGTGACCACCTGAAAAAGGACTATCATAGGGTATCTGAACATGATCCCCTTGACTTCCACCAGTGCCCTCTAGGTTTACCCTAGGGTCTTGTGTAGTGTCAGGTCTATATGATGATTCAGTCACAGGGGATTGGTCTTACAACACCTCGTGTTTTAGGTCATTGTACGACATTATGTAATCCACAATTTATTTTTAGGGTTTTACGCGTTTGCTTTTAAATCGTAAGCGTTAAGCTAAATCGCAAAACTAAAATTGATCATTCAATGTAAACGGGCATTAAACAATTAAATGTTTACATCAAGCAAGTGTTATATGATTATTTAGAGGATAATTATTATCATTGCACATTTTATTTTTATTGGTTACGTTAAGTGTTTACGTTTCGCGATAAAATACGTTTAGGCCTTCCCGGAAGCACGTTAACTTATCTACGCTTCATCAAATACCCAAAATTTATACCCAATACTTAAAGTTTATTTAAAACTTCAAGTATTTATCACATTATACATATTCTTCATGAAAGAATTCAAATCAAACTCTACCATGTGCAAGTTATACATTTTATTAAGTCTATCCTACATTATACTTAATATAATGCAAGTATTCATTATATAAAAGATCAAAACATATCCTAACTTATACACAAGCATGATTTCGTGTACATATGACTAGGATGACAAGATTGTACCAAGAAAACTTCACAAATATCTCCATACATGCATCTTGCATCCACTTGAACTCATGACTAGCCAAACTTATCCAAGATAAGCTTCAACTTTCTTTCCAAGTCTTTCCACCTTGCATTCTTCCACTAGACATCAAATATCTTCATAATATCTTCTATTAGTAGTATATATACACATGTATGTACATAGAAGGCTCACACTTCCTTTCCTTAGCAAAATAAAAAGCAAACAATCTCTCTTTTCTCCTCTCTTAGGCCACGGCTCAAAACCACCAACATACAAAATCCATAGCTTGATTTTCTTTCACCATATTAGTGTTTACACATCATACTTAAGGTATTCTAAGAAGAGTTGAAGGGTTGGTTAAGCTTTGAAGAGGTTTTAACAAGATATTGCAAGATTAGGGTTTTGGTTGAAATTAGGGTTTTCACCTTATATTTTCAATCCAAGGTTTTTAATCACAAGGGTGTGATTGTTATTCTTTTCTCTACTCATCCACACAAGGTTATTTAAAAGCTTAATCATTTCATAACTAAGATTTTATGTGTTCATATGCTCTATTTAGCTAAATCACCATTTAGGGTACTTTTGAATATGTAAAATGGATATTTACTTATGATTAATGTTATATGGACTTATTTACATGTCATATGAATGGTAATATCATGTTAAAAGGGATGTATAAGTGTTCTAACATGTTGGTTAAGTATGAACATGTTTATGAGCAAATTAGGGTTTCTAATGTTAACTTATAAAGTTGTGATTAAAAGTGAGGTTAGAGGACTTGTTGTCTTGAAACATGGATAAAATATGAACTAATGGACTTATTATATGTAAGACATAAGATAATAAGTATTGTAATGGGCTTGTAACAAAGTGGTTAAGCTAAAAAGTTGTAAAAACAAGTTTTAAACACATTATTGCAAAATATTCAAAAGGGTCTGTTTGAAGTCCGAATTTAACACATATGTTTTATGATTTTATAAGATACTACATGTCACAAGGATCGTGGGCATGTAAAGAACTTGAAAAACCGATTTATAACGAAAAAGATACGCTAGTTACGAGTTTACGGCGATAAATACGTTTATAAAACTATTTTTATAAAGATTACTATTCATGACAGAAACTTATACTTTTAAAACATCAATAAAATGATAAATCTTTTAATTACAAGATCGTGCTCGCAAAAATCACTAAAAACGGAACTATAACGAATGAGATACGACAAAACGGGTTTTACGTTAATTAAAAGTATAAAAACGATTTTATAGCTGTTATGAACAGTAAAAACACTATTCATCACAGAAGGTCAAAAACCTAAAAATGTCAAATATTGATAATTCATCTTAATACGAAAACATGAGCGCAAGAAACGCGAGAAACGGACTTAAAATGACAAAGTTATGTCATTTTTGCTAAATGCATAATTATAAATGTTTTTACTTTATAAATACGATTTCACTTAAACGATTAGATGGTGATATAGCTATATAGAAATATATATGTTATTAGTTATCAAAGTGCTATATTACTAGGGAATTTCATAATGAGGCCTCTTCGAATGGCGTATTGACGAGTTGTTGGATTTAAGATTTAAAGTGTCATAACTCCTCGTACGTCATGTCATGACCTCTTAATTATGATAGCCCAAACGATAGTACGATGATAACTATATAGGATTATATATGGATGTTGTTAGACAGCTT
>BQNB010111019.1:0-22436 GCA_026074375.1 Tanacetum coccineum
AAAAGAAGCCGGAATCAAAGATCTTTTTGGCGGTTAGGTTTGCACCATGATGTCCCCCGGTGGGTCCATTGTGGCAAGCTTCGAGAATAACTATCGCATCCTCGTAACCCTCGGTGGGTGCTTCGAGCAATTGCGCCATAGTACGATTATCAGCCATCGTAACTATGAGAGGATTATCAGGTTTCTCAAGATTAGATGATTCAACAGAAGTTTGTCGAACTTGTGGTTGTCGACGTCTACGGGCTTGAGAACGAGTGCGCATGCACAAAATAGAATTACAAAAAGAAAATTTACACTAATTTTTTGGTTTTTCAATGATTTATTCACAATGTATTTTACCGGACAATGAGATAAGACAACTTCAACCAAATAATCTACTTACTTCACGGTAGCTCTCAAAAAGATAAACTCACAGGTGAGCGGAGGAGTAGGAATAGCGCGAAGCTTATTTCTCCTTTCGGGTCGTAGTTCCTCGGAACAACCCTCCTTATACCCACTTTATAGTTTGTTTAACTTTTCAAGGTGAGCCGTACGTCGTAAGAGACACAAATGGCAAGTTTTTAAATCTTTTGTTCGAGTTGGGAACCAACAAGTTCACCGGAAGTTATTATGATAATACCTCAATTGAGAATATTATATTTTGGTATTTTTACCAATTTGTGAATTTTATTTCTTTTTTTTATGGACAATGTTTTTATATTTTTGGTTTTTCTTTTGTTTTTATATGATAATTATACTAATAAAAGAAAATGAAAAATATTTTTGTACTTTTTATATTTTTATAGAAGAAAATATTCACAGATTCAAACACAAATTGTCAAACGTAACGATAATCGTTTCAAAGCCTCCCCGGCAGCGGCGCCAAAATTTGACTCGCGTATTCTTACTCCTTTTTATATATAAATAAATATAGATAAATATAAATATATAACAAGGATCAAAATCCACAAAATCAATGAAACCGGAAGTAGTATGGAGTATTTCCGGGTCGTTATGTCCCAACGAGGATTGAATGGAAAAATCGAATGACGAATTGGTAATTGATGTTTGAATATGACAAGGATATGATTGGGCACTAAACCTAATAAACAAATGCATAAAAAGATAAGCAAGGAAAATAAGCTAGAGCAGGCATAAAAGCTAAAAATGGTAAACATATACTTAAAACTTTCATACTAAGACTACAAAATAAGCTCAAATAAGCCTTAAGACAAACCAAATAAGCTAGACTAAATCTAAATATGAAATTCAGCAAACAATTAAACAAGTTAGAGCAGGAGAAACTCAGGCGTACTAACTAACAATACAAACAGTAATAACTACAGTACTAACTCGGTAGTTAGTACTGCTAGCTTTGAGATAGACTGCTAAGCTATTATCAAAACACAATGAAACAAGAAATAAGCAAAATAGGTTAAAACAAATTTTAACTACCCTAATAAGCACTCAGGCATAAGAATAAGCAACTAGAATAAACTAAAATGGCAAATAAGCTAAAAAGCTACAAACTGATATACTATTAAAATTTCTTTGAAAAAGCAAATAAGCTAAAGTAAGCTCTACTAAAGACAGTAAAGGAAAATGGGTTTAATCTACTCTAAAAAGCTAAGGAAATCTTAAATAAGCAGAAATAATAAGCTAATAAGCAATAATGAACCAACAGTACTAACAGTTTTAACTAACAGTACTAACTTGGAGTTAGTACTATAGCTTAGCTTGAATTTACTGCTAGCTTTAAAAATCCCAAAATAGAACCAGCAGTACTAACTGTGGGTTAGTACTGCTTGGTCCAAACACCTCTTAAAGTTTTCAAAAATACATTTGTCTTTTTATTTTAAGCTGATTTGATCCTAATTTATTAAAAACAGATTATCAAATAACAAAATAAGGCATTTATAAACAGATTTTAGTCAAGAATAAGCACTTAAATAAGCTGAATCAATCTAACAGTTTTAACTAAGCATACTACCAGTATTAACTTGGAAAGTGACACAAACTATTTTCAAACTAACAATTAAGCAGGGTAAGCACTAGACATCATGATTAAGCATAAATAAACAACTATAGGTAACAACTAAGCACTATAAGCAATTCTGCAGTAAATAAGAAAAATAAGAAAAAGAGAAACTTACAACACCCTTGCTCAAAACAGGGTTAAGCCAAGAATCTACAAGCTCTAGCTTGCATAAAACAAGCTAGTAATGTCCATAAGCCCATCCAGAACTGGCTTATCATCCATAAAATAAGCTGTGGTGTATTTGAGAGTGATTTTTGTGATTTTCTCTTAACTACTTAACTTTGGCTTAAAACAAATGACTCATATGATTTTATAAGACTTAAAACAAATTAAGTAATGCTTTTAACAGAGGAAATACAAAGATTCAAGAATTGACTTAAAAACTCCAAATTTGCATTAAGACGAAAATTAAAGTTACAAGACTTGGGAAATTAAATTGCATAAAAATAAGCTGAAATGTAACTAAGAGCTATATATAAAAAAACGACTTTTGTTCTTGGGATACAATGGCCCTATTTATACTAAAACGAATTAAGGTCTTGGTTTCTTGGGCTTTTTCCTCTTCTTTCTTCTGTGTTTCAGTTGACAGGTTTTTTTTGATAAACCCTTAGCAAACACAACATCATTAACTACTCTACTTTGACAACCATTTAAAACACAAACCAAACTCTAAACCTACTTCCAATAAGCTTAACAATTAAGCCAATTGAGTGAAATACTTGTTAGCCAACAGGTTCAAAGGGTATTTTATAAAAACCTTAAAAACAAATTTAAAACTTGTAAAACTTGAAACAATTCACTTTTACTACCTTAAAATGGGAATGTAAGCTGGCCAAGTTGACCCAAATGGGATTTTTTTCATTTTTTTATTACCCAAAATTGACCCATTTAGGGCTTAACCCAAACACCCCTTTAAATAAGGAAATTATAATTTTAAGCTAGCACAGATTATGAAGAGCGTTAAACTAGGAATAATAAGCATAACTAAGATAACTTAAGCATAAAAAAGATAGAAATAAGCACAGAAATAAGCACATAAACAATGATAAGCTAATGGAATAGTAAAAGCTATACACTTGGACTTGAGAATGGAAAGAGAAAATCTTACAAATGTTTTAAGCTTTTAACTTAGATTAAGTACTCACATTACACATCCTATGGTTCCCAATAAGCACTAAGCCCCATAAGCCATCCAGTTGTGCTTAATATCCAATAAAAAGCTGAGAATCCAAGTGATTTCTCAAATTAATAAGTAACTATGCCTTAACTTACTTTGAGAACATTAAATGAATAAAACAGACAGTAATAGCTTAAAATAGCTTATAGAATTGACTAGAAAGCATAAGTAAACTTTGAGATTAAAAAGTTTAACACACAGGATTTGAATTAACTTGAAAAAAAATAAATTTACATTAATATTAAATTGAGTACAAAGCTGAATTGAAAGACAATAATTTAAAGGACATAAAATTAAAACATTAACACACAGGATTTGTCTGTTTTTGGTCATTTAAGTCCGTTTTTAATGGAAAAATTGTATGTGAAATTAAGCACATACCACTACCTCGTCATCATTGAATGAGTAATTCCATCAACTCGAATCTCCTGACTTTGCAGTTTGATGTTCAGGGAATTGATTATCCTTTTGATTTTCCTTGAGTAGCAACGACGTTGCATGCTCTAATCTCTTTTTTAAATATACCGGGTTATAGTACAAGAAAAAGAATACAGACCCATTCAGTCTTCATATTCGCATATGGTCCTGGTCTGAAATTTTCCATACGAGTAAATAGAGCGATCTCGTGAGCGTTCACTTTCCACCAGCACTCTTGTAGTTTTACTAGTACTTCATATTCCAGCTCGTGGAAGTTTTCAAAACAGCATTTCAACCATGAGTCGCATCTCCCCACGATCCTTTTATTTTAGCCTTAAGTGCTAAGGTTTCATCCTTCAGTTTCCCATCAGCAAGTTCATCGTACCACCTGTGATCCTGGAAATAGGTCATGCTTCCGACTCGAACCATTCCCAGCAGTTCCCCACCATTACAGAATCCATCAATATCAGAAGTGCACGTGGGCCACTTAGTTTTTCCATTCTTAAAGTGGTATGGTTCATATATGTGATCACATAGTTGGTATGGTACCCCCTTTTCCAACCACGGTTATTCAGTACCCTTTGCTTCATCATTATTCAACTCTTGTTCATATTCATCATAAGTTTTGAGGTCTTGGATATCATAAGTGAATAGATCAATGTCAATTTTCAGAAGGCAATTGAATTCGTTGAACGCCTCGCACAAGGGTGTCTCAAAGTCAAACAGATTTCCCTCTATCATGAAGATTTCGGGAGCATTGTTAGTTTCATTTGGGTCTTCCTCTTCCTCAATATATTCATCACAACTGTTTGAGAAATATTGTTGAATTTGAATGAACTTATTCGATCATTCTGTCCCAAGTAGTTAACGAGCCCATACACTCCTATGTAAACCATTCATATGCAAGCTCCCGTTACTGAAAAACAGGGGAAAATACTAAGCCAGAATCGTCTTGAGTCCAACCCGTTAATTGATTGGCCCAACAACACGAGAAATTTATGATTGGGTTCGTAAGCTTTTTCCCCTGTGTTTCCCTTAAAAGCATCATTATGTATCTTTTCTAAGAATGTCCCTTGTATTTCGACGAAGCATTTCTCGACCATTCTTCCCCCGTTGTCATTAGAGATGAAATTCTTTTGGGTAGCAGTGATGTAGTTGTTTGGTTCTGCCATGTGAGTTTCTTTGTTAACGGTTTCCTGCAATTTAGCACAAATAATCAGTAGGATGTACCCTTGGGAAAGGGAACACATAAAACAAGAAATCGAAATCAAGATTATTACTGTTACTGTATCAGATGATAAATACGTCGTATTCAATTAATTTGAATACGCCGTATGGGTCTGTTGAATACCAGTACACCGTACTGAGCTTACTGAATACGCCATATTGTCTTGAAACAGATACGCTGTTTAGACAGTAAAACTCAATACGATGACCTGATCAGAAGGTTTGATACGTCGTATCCAACTGGTGTTACGGCGTATCAGTTGATCATCAGAAAAGAAATACTATTAAAAAAGTTTTAATGCGGAATTCAAATACACAAAGCGAATACATACGAAACAGAATTTAGATTAGCACTAAAACTAAGTTAAATTAATTAATTGTTAAAATACATGATAATAAAAAGTTTTAACTATTCACTCTCCACAACGGCGCCAAAAACCTGATGTGCTGTCGTGTAGGGTCAATTATTTGATTATCAAGTTTTACATTTATGATTATATCCGTCAAACTTAAAATAACACTTACCGAAGCAGCGTACCCGGTCAAGATGGAGTTCGCGGTAAGTAGGGTGTCGAACACTAAGAGTGGAAATTTAATCCTATATTCTATCAGTATTTTAATTAGTCTATTTACTGGTTAAACCTATGCTATGTACATTGTCTAATGAAATGGGGGGTTCAGCCTGAGAGACTGGCACAGGTTTAGTGATGACAAATACCAATTCAATACACAATAAACACAAAAGATGAAGATTAGAAGATAGAAAAGCGGTACAAGCCAAATGATAGAAAACTGTATTAGCCATATTAAATCCGGTTCAATGCTGGTTTGTTTGTTTTAGTGCAATGATTTACTTATCTCGAAGCGGCATATCATTCTTAAGACTTAGGCGAGACATCATCCTAAGACCTAGACACAATTAATCATGTCACAATTAATGCATCCGCATAAAGCATCCTTTAGTTTAATTATAATCTATCTTAGAGAATTAAAGCAGTGGTGATCCTGTTAAAACTCTAGCCCAACGGGACTTTACCTACTTATTGTTTGAAGGTGTTTTATATACTCGTAGTCCACTATTCCAATCTTTATTAGTTAATTAAGAGCATGATTGCTGAAACATAAACGGGTCACCTACCGGTCCAACTAAGCTCATAATCAAAAGACAAAGACAGAACGTTATTTGTGATCCTATTGGTCCAGTAATATAAGACACGATATGGAGAGCTATCCTGGTATCTAGATTACTTGGTCCGTAACACTAGACCCAGTTGAATGATAGGTCGCATATTCAAACACATAAACAAGATGAGGTTATAAACCAAATTAAGACAATACAACGATAAATTAAGAAATCGCTTTGTAAAGAACAAACCAAACATTAAACTTTCATTAAGATGGCTAATACCCGAGGGTATTAGCCCACAACCATTGTAATTATACAAGCGTAATCAAACAATTGAAATGAAACGATAAAAGAAGAAAAAATTACACGATTTCGTTCTATGAGAGTCCGTGTCAATGCATGACATTATGGCTGATCTTCTCTTCTAAAATTCGTCTCTGATGAGTATGGTATAAAGAATATGATATTGCACACTGAAAACTCGTTTTTGAGTCTTCTATATAGTGTCTGAAAAAGACTCGATACGCCATATCTGGCAAGGTCGATACGGTGTATTGGGCTGGATTCCTTGGAGTGCGCGCTACATTCTCAATCAGTCAGTGATATCTTTCCCAATTTACTTTATTTACTGTATCTTCGAATAGTTATCTTCGTGAAGACGGCGTATGGAAACATAAGGGATACGCCATATTGGGAATTGGTCAAACACATTTTCTTGTAAAGTCTTGGCGCGGATACGTTGTATCTCTTTAGTTGGATACGGCGTATTGGTCAGAAATCAGCAATCTTCAAATATCTTTATTATAGCTCCAAATTATGCGCCTTTTAGCTTGTCTTTACAAAACACTCCTGAATTACTGCATTTATCAACTTTAGAACAATGAAGTACCAAATAATGCAATAATTATATAAAAATGGGCAAAACAGATGGGATAAATGATATAATAAAGTGACGTTATTTGATGTCATCAGTGACGTGTCTTGCCTTGAATATATTATGGCGTAACACTATCGTAGGGGTTACACCGTAAAGTCTCGTAGGAATATGTGTTTTCTTCATTTTTACGTCCTTTTTCTGTGTTTCTTGTCACATACTTAAATTTTACCTGAAAACAAAGAAATAACCGTAAAAGTATCGAATTCAAGTATTTATAAGACAATTGCAAGTATTTTAGGGTAAAATTGAAACTAAAAAGTATCAAATATTTGATGTTATCAAATATCCCCCCACTTGACTTTTGCTTGCCCTCAAGTAGACATGTTAGAATAGTTTATAAAAAGGTTTCTCTGATTTAACTCAAAGAAATGAATCTATAAAAGACTTATGCTAGAAACATCAAAGCCGAACACCGCACAAAAAGAGGATCAAAAATCACTCAACTCTTAACTAGCTAAGTGTTCATTTTAAGGGTGATCGCTCATTAGCACAATCATAGCATGTATTCTATCATAAGCTTGGAGAGTACACAAATCTGCACTTTAACACCCCCAAATTGGGTCGCAGCGGAATATGGGTCTGGGGGTGGTACTTCATAGATCAATAGCACAAGATATATATAAGAACGACCATTTAAAAGTCATTTAAAACTGATACATTGGATTTAACAAATTGTTGTTACATAAGTCCGAAACTTCACTTGTTCATTGTTCAAAATACAAAGATTTTAGTCCATAACAAATATATCCCCAAAATGTAATGCAATCAAATCTTTAATGCAAATGACTTCCAAAATAACGACCACCAATGTATCCCTTGTCTTGTACCTCATTGATCTCCTGAGAAAACATTACTTAAAAAGTCAACAATAATGTTGGTGAATTCATAGGTTTGTAAAATGTATAATGTAGGACCGCAAGATTTCCCCATGATAATGCAACAGATGCAAACATCATAAAATGTCTAGGTGGCTTATAGTTGCACCACCTTTTCTTTTTTTTTACAATACTCTTGTATATAACATATCACATATCCTCCCCTACTTGAGATCTAGATCAGTAACGAAATGTGATAATACCGAGGGGTCGTACATGATCAAGATTATATATATCAAAGTAAGTTACCAATCTTCAAACCAATTTTCCTTTAAACCCATGGGATTTTAACGTAGCCAGACAATTTCAAACACAAGGGATAATATGATACATGTTTGGCTAAGGCAAAATGGTGTAACGAAACATTTAATAATGGGTGAAAACATAGATTGGCTCAACAAGGGTGATCTAGGGGTATCTTGCACTAATAATGAGTGCAACAAAAAAGGTTTTAACATGGGAGGTCGACCCTATTCAATTATTGGTTCTAGTAAGTGTAACAAGTGATAAACACCCACATAATGGCTTTTTATGTGAATTCCTAAATGTTACCTTCTCGAAACCATTATCTTGATAATCAATTAGGTTCTCGAAAGATGTACAAGCCAATTCTAAAGTCTACAATAATACGGCCACTCCAATATTTTGGTGGATTTTTGTTATAATGAGATGAAATGAAACATTTGGCTTAAAACCTCACCAGTATAATAAAAAGGTATAATGTGCATTTGGCAAATTATTAATTCTTAGTTCTGTAAGAAAATAGTCAAAAATTTAAAAATTTGTACTATTTTTTCAAAGAAAAACTAGGGAAATTAAAGGCAAGAATAGGTTAAGTGATAATTCTACTCCCATTTCCCCATCTTGTTTTGTACATTGCCTTATTGTTCATTAGAAATGAAATAAATATGCGAAGATTAGAATTTTAGAACAAGAAACTCCTTGAGCTTTGCTCTGAAAAATATGAAAATGTAATAAGCGGCAGAGAAATTCAAAAATCTCCATCTTAAGCCAAGGCTATTTTCCCTATGTCCTGTGAATCACTAAAACTAAACTAACAGATAAATTCGTACAATGATAATTATAAAGAAATACAAACCTAACTCACTTTTGTAGGAATCACGGTTGCATTTAGCATATGCAACAAGCCTTTTAAACCACTTGGTGACTTCAAGTGGACGAGTTTAAGTCTCGTAAGGTTTTCAAGGAGAAACATACCCACACAGTTCATTTAGAATTTATACAGGTTTTTTAGCATGCGTTAACTTAATTTTAGGTTTTTCAGAAAGAGGTTACGGCGTAACTCTAGTGGTTACGCGTATATATCATGTGGGTTTTTAAAATTTTATTTTTAAAGTTTACGCGTAACCCATAATAGATATACTTATTATTGAATAGGTTCACAGCATAACCATTGTATGTTACGCCGTTAATGCTTGCTTAAATTTAGCAAAGCTACAAAACAAGTTTTACGGGTCGAGTCGGTATAGAAAATTGCCTCCTAGCTGCTAGAACCTGCAAAACAAAGAAAAACATGCAAACCAACTAATATGTGGAAAATGAAATTTATTGATAAAAAGACGGGTTGTCTCCTGACAAGCACTTTTGTTTATTAACGAGTCTTTAAGTTAGACTCATGCCCACTCTACGTTTCGTCGTGGGCGATTCTTTTGTCTTTCAGCTCCTTTCTAATCATTGCATTAAATCTTGCCCCATTTACTCATCCTAAAGGCAAGGTATCATCATCTTATTTGGATATACATATAAAACTTTGCCCCCATTAAAGGAATACTTTTTTACTTCAAATGTTTTAACGTTTACAAAAGGTGGTTCATAGTTAGTTTTTTCATCTCCACCTCGCCATAGCTCCTCTTCTTTGAATCATTCGTCATGCCAAGAATCGATAATTTTTCTATGGTATTGCTCGCATTTCTCCCAAACATCATCCAGGACGTACCCCTTTTTTCCAATTCTTAGAGTGTACTCATTTGACAACTGTTCAACTTCATTGTCAAACACTCGTTTGTACTCGTCAAATCTTCGTAAGTATGGATTCCTAATTTCCTTAGCATATTCTTCCTCAACATCAAAATTGTCTAGAATCCATTCATTGAACAGGATTTACCGATCAGAGTCGTATATGTTGGTATGCCCTATTTTGACTTTTAGCCATTCATCAAATGAGTAATCACAAGGGCGTGGCCTAAAGGGTCGTAATTTTGGGGATTCACTTATATCACCTTTTTCTCCTAACTCTGAATGCTCAAGTGAAAACAGTGTAGGATCATTATTAGGTATGTTTTGATTAAAAGTACTTCATGTATTGGTAATATAGCACCTTGTGTCCCATTCGTCAAACGAGATAAGTGTCAGATGGTTGGTTATTGATGTGTTTCAAAAGCTTTAAATTTATAATGACTGATAGTACCGATTTATTATAGGGAAACACACGGGTAAAAGTATAACCCACGTATGTAGTATAATCTTTTTAGGCAAGACCAGATCGTTCCACGGGATTGGGTATTATAAGAAATAGTTAATAAAATTACGAAAAGGTACTTATCTTATAGACTGTCACAGATCTAAAGATAACGATTTGATTCAAGAAATAAAGGACATGTTTGGTTAAGAAACAAGAAACATTATGGACAAACTTGAGTAGATGAATGATTCACGAATGAAATTATAATCGATTTAGAATGTTTAATTACTTAGAATGATTATCTATTATTCATAATGAAAAACCCTTTCGGCCTTTATCTTTTATTATGAAAAATGGTTTAAGCGTAATTCGTGTTTGACAATGAGTAGTATAAGTTTGCTAAGCCAAGTTCGTTAGACATATGGTTTAGCGTTAAACTCTTTTGTAGTTGGTTTATGGTTCAATTACGAAGCCGTCCTCTCAAGGCTACGTTGTGTCTAGAAAACACTTGGAAATCAATCACGACCAAGAGTCTTTTAGAAATATAATCCGGAATAAATGGTGATCAAACCAAGATTAAATAGTCCATGTTCAAAACATCAAACTTATATTATTCATATCAAAAGCTCATTCAAAAGTCAAGTTTGATCCATAATAATTATGTAGCTCCTAACCAAACATGTTATAATCTATCAAACAATCTTAAATTACAAACATATAACAATCATGGTGAATTCAACATTCATATTATCAAAAGATAGAAACATGTTTTTACTAATATTTCAAGAGTAGATGTTCAAACTTACAATGCCTTCCAAGAACAATGTAAAACAATTGGCTATAGATAACACTAGTAACTCAACTTTCTTAGGGTTTGCTTGCTCTATACAAGAAAGTGTATAAAGGTGGTGGTTACCTTCTGGAACCTCCTTAGAACTACTAAAACTACTAGAACTTGTGATTGATGATTGAAATATGAGAATGGAATAAATTTGAGTGATGGATTTCTCAAAATTAGTGCTCTATTTTACTTTGTATATGTCTCAGTTGATAATTTGGAGGGAGTGAAAGGTTGCACAATCATTGCAATCATTTATGATTTGGGAGTAACTGACTGAAAAGTGCGCCGCACAAAGAAATAAGCGTACGCACTTTGTGATTCTCAATTGGCATTCAATTCTTTAGAAGTCGCCGACAAAATATTCGTGCGTTGCACTTTGTTTTAATCATTAAACTCCCTCTTTAATTTTCTTCTAGATCTTCTTGTAAAGAAGCTAGTGCATTTAATGGATTTCTTTTGATCGTTAGTCCTTTTTGTCACTTTTGTCTCTGAACATGAATATTACTAAAACAAAACAGGCAAAAATGTTACAATATTTCATGTTGTTAACGTATATTATTTAGTGTATTTTCGGAGGGATAATTGTATGTATATTTGGTTTATGCGTTTAGCAAATTCCCCAATCCTTAGCTTATTGCTTGGCCTAAAACAATCAAAGCGAAGGAATTTTCGTTTGGTAAAACAAATTTTGACACAAGCAAAGATAGCGACAAAGCAACTCCCGGAATTTTTATAGATAAGATTCGCATCAATTTGGTATAAAATAGGATAGTAAACGGAAGTCATCTCATACGGCAAAAGTCATGAATGCTTCAAAATTACCATAGGCTTGTACAAGAACTAAACTTCGCCGGACATAGCGTAGCACCAAACATAAAAGTCAAAAGAGGTTAAAAAAAATTTTAGTGATAATTTTTTATCTATTTGTTGAGATAAGGTTGATAAAAATCATAATTGTTTTATCTGTAATTTAACCAACTGATTCACTTATATCATCCTTCTTTTTTGCTCACAACATATGTATTATATGTATATATATATACAGTTAGATATATATATATTATATATATATTCTTTATATATATATATATATATATATATATATACATATATATATATTTATATATACATAAATATTATACATTTATTATATATACAATATATATATGTATTTTTATAGTTTCTAGTTATCGTTAAAACCGTAAACGTTGTATTTTTATTCGTTATAAGCTCCGTTTTTAGCGATTCTTTCGAGTACTATCTTGATGTATTGAATAGTCATATCTATTTTGAGGTTTTACAAAATAAAAGTTTCTTCTAATGAATAGTAATTTTATAAACAAAATGTTTTATATAAGTATATATTTTAACGTTAACACTTGACTTCCGTCGTATACTTTTCGTTATTTTTAAAAAATTTCGGTTTATCTGAGTTTCTTATCATTTTGGAATCGTCATGAATGTACATGACATGGTAGTATTTTATAAAATATAAAATGACTGGCTTTATTTTAGATTAAACAGCAACTTTTGAATATTTTTAGAAAAATATGTTTTTTATAAACATATTTTTATAACTTTTTAGTTTAAATCCACTTTGTTACTAGTCATATATTACACTTATTTATCACATGTCTTAATCCATTCAGGGTCTCTAGTCCATGATTTATTCAACCACTATAACCACTATGAATAGGTGTACATATTATAATCCCACAAGCATATAAATTATGTTTTACATGTTTAAAAGTATACTAATGGTGATTTCACTACATAGAAACTTTTATACACATAAAAAAATGATACAATGTAAAGGACATAAAGGGTTTTGATAACCATTGTGAGATGTATGATGATAACATCAAAAATCTAAAACCATGTTTAGATGAAAAACCAAAGCTTGCAACACCAAGAAAATCCTAGTTTTCAGAAACCCTAATCTTGCAATAACTTGATTAAACCTTGCAATTGCTTAACCAACCCTTCAAAACATCTTAGGTTATCATAGGAATGATGTGTAAACACTTTAGAAATATTGAAAATAAAAATTGTATGGATGGTTTAGGGTGTTCTTTTTGAGCCGTGGGTATTGAAGCAAAAAAAGAAGAGAGAAAGTGAAGTTTCACCTAAGAAAATGAAGAGTGTGTGTGTTATATCTCTAGCTAAGGCCTTTTATACTTCCTTGACTAGTCAAATAGACATAAGGAGGGTCTTAAGGAAGTCCATGGTCTTGGTCTTTGGTCAAAACTTGGAGACTAAGGGTTGTTGGTTCCCTAAATGAGACATAATCTCATGAAAATAAGGAGTGGTGTTTTTAAACTAGATATTTTTGTATCCATCTCTATATATCCGGTTATACATGCATATGTATGATATATTTTTGTGATTTTTGAGTATTGGGTATAAAAGTGGGTATTTGTTGAAGCGTAGAAATATTTTTGTGGTTTCGTGGTTAGGGAAATGAACCTAAACTTAATTTATCGCGAAACATAACCAATTTACGTAACAAATAAAAATAAAACATAATAAGTAAATTATTACTTTAGTAAAAATAATATATTGCTTTATTGACGAAAACTTTAATTCGTTTGGTGCCGTTTATGTTGATTGAGTGATCTTAGTTTAAGTGGATTTAACGTAATAATTAAAATTAAAAGCAAACGCGTACGAGAAAAGAAGAAAAAAAATAAATAGTGCAATTAAATGACGTCGTTATTGATCAAAAATATGATTTGTTACATTCACAGATCCATTTTTGATGTTAGCATCAAAATATTTAGAAGCATACAATCATTCTTATGCACCTTGTCGGTATCCCAGTCGTCCTCTGATCATAAACCAAACTGATCATTTTGTGGATCCTCAACATTGGGTTCCCCCCCCCCTCCCCCCACCCCCCCCATGATAGAAAACGTTTAGGACTCCTAGACAACTAAAGTTTTCCTCTCGACTATGCTCAACCAATAATTATGTAGCATTAAAAATTATCATCCACTATGTAAACCTCCTACAAAGAAGTAAACATTAAAACCATCCTCCTCTAGCTCAACTGCTTGATACAATCCTAATCTTTGAGCAAACTCTAACAAAGTCAAACTGTAGGCACGTCCACCAAGTCTAAACTTGGTGATCTTCTTTGATTCCAATTCATCATCAGTACACACTTCATTAAACTTATAAGTAGAATAAAACTCATGGTAAAACTCGGCATAAATTAGCTCATTAATATGGAAAGCTCTAATCCAAGCCACCAAAGTAAATACCTCTTCCTCTGATTCAGCTTCACGCACCCTGATTCTCTATATGTCATCAATTTCTCCATCACAACCCATCTAGTTTAGCACATCCCAGTTTATGATAAAAGGCAAGTAAATGTGTCTAGGAAGCAATTGGGTTAATCTAGTGTTGTACCTAGACTTTGCATCTATGTTACATCCTTCCCATAGTAAAAACTCATGGTGAACTTGTGGAAGCAACAATTCTTCCACTGTTTCATGTTTTCTTGGGCATTTGGATCGTGACGATCCGGCTTCTTCATCGTGTGTTCCTGAAGTCTACACATAAAAAACAATCAACAATAAAGTTATAGTTATGTTAGAAATCATTAAGCATGATTGGTGAGTGTTTTTATAGTTTTTGGAACATTTTGTTACTTTCTGATGTAGAATGTGCAGCGCACTTCCCTAAAGTGCGGCGTACTTTCTGGAAAATATAGGTAAAGTGCGGCGGTTTTGGGGCAAAACCGGCGTACTTCCTAGTCTAAAAAAGTAAAATTTTGAATTTTTATGATTTTTAAATAATTAATTTTAAATATAAATTCAAAATATGAACATTTCACTTTCAGATTTAATCAATATCAAGCATGCATGAGTTAAATGGCTCCTAATTATCATAATTCTAAGGGTTAATTGCTTATATAAAACATGGATTAAGGTTTTCCTAATCTAATAATACTTAACCCTAATGATCAAGAAAATAAACAAATTAATGATAAACGAGTCTAAAGAATGAAATCAACATACCCTAGGCATGATTAGAAGGTTGATGAATTGATTCTTGACACTTTTTCTTTGTTTTTATTAGAAACCCAACGGTTTTATGTTTGAGTGTGTGTGAGAAAATTTTATAATGGGTTGAAATCGTGTTTGGGAAGTTTTATCAAAGAAACCCGCTCGAAAGTGCGGCGCACTTCCCAGAAGTGCGGCGTACTTCCCTTATTTATACTTTTACTGATTACACAATCTTACATTATACGCATAAACTTAATCTAGCATATTAGCTTAATATTAATATATCATATATCGGATTAATATCCATACATCAAACGTAATTCATTATGGATTTATACATATGACTTTATTTTTTAAACATACTATAAAACATAAAACTGAAGTATCTACTCTGTTGATCCCTTTTGAACAGATCTTACTTAGCTTGTTAAAGCTTAGTTATATTGGATAGATCCAAGACAACTATAGTAGAATATTTTTGAAGAAATCACTTTGAATTTTATCTTTTTCTTTCAAAATTCGCTCAATGGTGTCCTTATCAGCCCTTAATTCATGTTCCAACTCTTCACATGTTTCTTTATATTTGTTACATTGAATTTTTTTTTGACTCAAACATTTTGACCCGATCCTTACATGTCTCAAGCTCCTTTTGTAGCAACATATTTTGCTTTTTAAGCTCATTGTTTAATCGTGTTTTTAATTTTCCAACTTCTTTTTCTTAACAAATTATATCGCTAAGCATTTGAATTTCGTGATATTCATCATGAGGATTTGAATCATGGTTAGACGTGCCACCATTGTTTTCCACATAAGAATCATCAAATATGATATTAGAATCAATTTGATCATCATCAGATGTTTGAATAATAGTTTTACGTTTCACATGACTCTACTTGTTTCATGACATGGATGAAGCATTTACCTCACTTACAGCCTTTGCATCATATGATGACACATTCTCAGGATTACCATCAGTTGGTTGAATTCGAGCCATTAACATGACTGCAGCAGTTAACTCTTCCATTGTTTCTTCGCCATACGAATTGTCGAGTAAGAAATCATTTTCTTCATTGTTAAGGTTGCTTCTGGTTTCATCTTTTATAGCTAACAACATTTGTTCTCTGAAGTACTTTGCATCACGAACTCTTGGTTTTGTACAATGCACGGGGAATAGTACCTTATTCATTGCAGTATACACTGACATTTGCCTTCCGGAGTTGACCTCAATTCGTGGGGAAAACGACCTGAACAATCTGATTTCTTCTCTCATTCCAAGTTCTGCATTAACATGTTTGATCTGTTAGTTTACTGTATTCTTTATTACCGTTTCCACAATAAACTCGATTCTTGGTTTAGTATGTCAACTCGACCATCCTCCATCCTGAATTTGGCTTTATTCTTGTGATTTGATGAAGTTCGAAGACGATTATCGGTCAGGAGATGGGAACTTTGAGTGAGTGTCGGAAGCTAATACATCATGGCAGTTATAAGCTTGTCTTTTATAAGAATCCCTTGTAACTCCATTAATATTCATCTTCAAATCACCAACTGCTGAAGGAAGTAGAGTGACATCAGTATGGTGGTGTGTGAATAAGAAGAATTTGCATGAGATTCTGATGAAGAGAAGCTTTGATCTGAAACAAGTTAAAGAAGGGCTAATGGATCATGATTCTTGGAAACTTTCTTTGCTTTGGATGCTTGAACATGTGGTTGAGTTGTACTAAAGAAATATACAAAATCATATGGAAATGTATCTTAGTTGATTGTGACGAACATTGGTGAAACAATTGCTCTCTCGGGTGCAAACCATAGAAACTTTGTGTTCTGATTGACACTGGGATAGTACGAACTTATTTCGATCCATAATCTTCGCAACAAGCTGTTGTCAAACTTTCAACAAGATTCTATCGATTCTCTTCTTTTGCGGCAAATCTTGTCAAAATTATCATTAATAGTCGGGTGAGTGATCTACATGACTCTTGGTACCATCAGAACCAAACATCAATCTTTTAATGCGTTCCCACATTTCCTTAGCGTTTTTACATGCATCCACTAAGTTGTATATATCATTTGGTATTGTTTGAAGAAGATAATTCATGACTTTCACATCAACAATGTATTTGACTCTTGTTGCCTACAGTCATTTTGGACAATGGTTCAAGTATTTGTTTCGTAGCGTCGTCTGGATTAGGAATCATTAGCCTTACATAAGGTCCATTTTGGATTGAGTTCTACATCCGCTCCCCGCCTTTAAGCTTATTATCAAAAAACCTTCTGAATCTACTTTCCCATGGAATATAATTCCCTCTTTCAAGCATTAGAGGTCTTTCATTAGCTCCTGAGTCTGCTAGAGTTTGTTGATTTAAAGTAGACATGTTGTATCAAATGATTACAATGCAAACTTGGATCGTTGTAGAGATAAAGTCTTGTAATCGTGAAGTTAACGAGCAATGACAACCTTGTCTTGTATTACAATGAAGTAACGTTGAAGAAATAACACCTTGATTTGTTACAAAAGTCTAAGTAACACGTAAGCCTTGTTACGAAAGCTTAATTTTTCAAAATTAGAAGATACGAAACCTCTTAAACTGTGTTACGAAACCAAAAGTATAAGATACGAAACCTGTGAAACAGTGTTACGAAACCCACCAACTGTGTTACGAAACCTCTGAAACAGTTTACGAAAACCCAAAACTGTGTTACGGAACCTTTTCCAATGAGATACGAAACCTTCCAATATGAAAAGCAATGTTACGAAACCTCTTGTGTACGAAACCAAGTCTTACAAAACCTCTTTACGAAACCTTCAGATAGTAGACTGTGATACGAAACCTTCACAAATGAAACCTTTGATACGAAACCTCAAAGTACGAAACCAAATTCAAGTATTTGATACGAAACCTCTTGTTTACGAAACCACAGTGATACGAAAGCTTCTACAATCTATGAAACCAACCGGTTACCGAAAGCTTTCAAATTAACGAAACCTCCATTCGTAAATCCCAAATAACCTCTACTTTCGTAAAATCCAAGAAATCCCTTACTTTCATAAATTCTTAGCTACGAAACCTAGTAAAAAATCTATCAATTTGATTTTGAAGCATTTTAAAATGATAATCTCAATGTTATCTTTTTCAAATTGACTAAAGTTTATGTTCTAAAAGCTATTTTAATTGTTACGAAAGCTTAACTATGTTACGAAAGGTAAGAAACTACTTACGGATGACAGTTACGAAACCAAAACTACAATACGAAAGCTCAAAACTGTAATACGAAAGCTATTTTCCCGCCTAAAAATAGTTACCGAAACCTATTTCTTGCTTACAAAAGCTATTAAATGTATATTTTTCGATCAAATTCAATCTAAAACACGTATTTTTCGTAATCTAGATATTAAACCTACAATTTGATGATTACGAAAGCTATTATTCTACATTTTACGATAAAAAACTCATCAAATCATAAATCTAATCCTTACGAAACATACTTTCATCGATACGAAACCTTGTAGATCGAAAATTCTCACGATTAAGCTCGATTTGATTCACGAAACACACACTAGATCTCTCCTGGCGATAGATACTACTTGTTATATGTCATGTTTGCATTGTAGTAATCATAAGAAAGCTTGTAGAATAAAGGAGATGAGCTAGAGAGAATTTTTCATCATTTTCTAAATTTTCATTTCAAAGGGAAAATAGAATTGGGAAGGAGAAGTGAATTACAAAAATGTAAATACTTGTATAAATACCCCTCTTAGATCGGTATTTATACTTATTGTTGTTCCTACTTTATTTTCCTAACTTTAGTCAAACATTGGTTAACTTTACTTAACTTTGACCAAGATAGACTTTATTATATTATAATCACTAATAAAACTATAAAACAAAACAAAACTATACAAAGACCAATTCATATAATAATAAAGACTTTTCTTGAACCTAACAAGTAAGCTTAAGCCTGGTTTTTGGGCTTAGGGTTCATTAGGTTTCCTCATGTAATCTTTATAAAGTGCATGAATAATAATCATAACTTACGGGGATTTATGTAATCTAACATGATATCAGAGCGGGTCTGTTCTTCGGACCTAGGTGGCTAAGTTGAGCTGTTTTTTTATGCCACCCGTCAAACCTAGCCGCCATTTTTTATTCCTTTTAAAAAATGTCTATGCTCTGCTTTATTTTTGTTTCTTTTCTTTTTGCTGTTGCTGTATGATAAAGATTAAACTATGCTTGCTGTCGGATATCGTCATCAAAATTAATTAGCTACTTACTGCTTTTGCTTTGCTGTCGCTTTGTTTTGCTTTTGCCGCTGCAAATGAAGATTTGTCTCCGGTTACCGTCGAAGGTCTTCATCAACAAATTTTTTATTGTTTAATGTTTATGTAGTTTTCTCATCTAACCCGAGCTTTCGCGATTTTGCTGGAAAGGAATATTAGATGATATAACGGCCCAAGCCAGGATGGGTACCTATCAAACTCTTGATTTTTTTATCAAGATAACTATCTTTAAATTTGATTTTATCTTTAGTTTTACTTTTTAATAGTTATGTTTATTCTCCAATCCGAGCTTCTGTGATTATGTCACTCGGATTGCGGGTAGTATTAGATGATAAGTTAGTAAGCCTAAGCCCGGTTTTTGGGCTTAGGATTAGGTTTTCTCATGTAATCTTTATAAAATGCATGAATAATAATCATAACTTACGAAGAATTATGTAATCTAATAAATATTTCATTAAAATATAAAACTTTACTTAAATAGCTCACGTCATATTCAAAAGATGAAATACTAATATCTAGCAGCTTAAGCATTGTTTTTATTCATTTGTATTCGTGGATCAACCAAGAGAGATATTCCAATGTAGGTACAACTAAATAACTAATAGTGCTTAAGATACAACCCAATTAAGCTTAAGAACTACTAGTTGCTTTTTTAATAAGTATGCACATATAAGCCTTTAGCGATTATATAGTTCGTGTATGTGTAAGCTGACAAGAAGCACCAATCAACTCCATTTTTATCTTTTAAGTTTGATATTTTATTCTAAGTCTTTTATTCGAACTAATTAGACAATATACTAATTATGAGATTCCTATTTTATCTTTTTGTGGCATGGGCTCAAGGTACTTTTTTGGGCTCTCATTTTGGGCTTTATGTTTGGGCTGCCCATTTGGATTTTTTTTACTTATTCAACATTTGTGGCGCGAGTATAATAACGTGCAACATACAAGTAGGTAATATAAAAAAACACACGCGAAAAGCTCTTCGAATTCTATTAAAATGAGACCGAAAAAAAAATTCGCACAAAAAAAATAACGCCCGACAACAACGCGCGGGACATAAACTCATTTAAAGAAAAAAAATTATTAAACATGATACCGAAATATGAGATTCCTATTTTGTCTTTTTGTGGCATGGGCTCAAGGTACTTCTTTGGGCTCTCATTTTGGGCTTTATGTTTGGGCCGGCCCATTTGGATTTTTTTACTTATTCAACATTTGCGGCGCGAGTATAATAACGTGCAACATACAAGTAGGTAATATAAAAAAACACAAGCGAAAAGCTTTTCGAATTCTATTAAAATGAGACCGAAAAAAAAATTCGCACAAAAAATAAAATTAAAATAACGCCCCGCAACAACGCGTTGGGACATAAACTCATATAAGGAAAAAAAATTATTAAACATAATACCGAAAAAATAAACCCGCACTATTAAACATGAGACCGAAAAAAATTGCACTGCAGTAACGCGCGATTTTCATTTAAGGCACACAGAATCCCATAAAATTATATTAAAAAAAACTCGTATAGCAAAAAAAAGAAACTTTTAAACATGAGGCCTAACACATAAGCCCATATAAAAAAAACAAACTATTAAACATGAGACCGAAAAAATAAACTCGCACAAAATACAAAAAAAAATAAAAATTAATGCCCCGCAACAACGCGTGAAAAATTAACCCCCCGCATCAACGCGCGGTTAATCCTGCTTGTTAGCAATGAAGATTGAAATGTTAAACCTGAGGCTAGCGATAAGAGTGATCATCGTTAATTCAGCGTCAGACCAGTTTCTCTTTTCATAGCCAACATTACCACAAATATAGTGTAATAACACAATCAACATCATCATCAAAACATACCTTACTTAAAAACAAATATACCTCACAAAAACCAAAATATCACACACACACACAATTGCACGACTTGATTTGTGGAAATTAGAAGGGGAGGGTTGATTAGTTTACATGTTTGTTTTACGTTTTAAAAGTTTGCTTTCAAAATACTTATATTCGAGTTGTATGTTCTACCAATCAACAATATGAATCAACAATGTAAATATCTAAACTAATATTAAATAACAATCACAACAATATGTAAATAGATGAGAGAAGGAACAATCAAACCACAACACCAAGATTTATAGTAGTTCAACTACGAAGCTCTTCTTCGCCCAACTCCACTCCCCGAGTATCCTACTCGAGATTTCACTATGTCAACAAGCTCCCTTCAGGCGGAGAAAATCATTTACACGTCGCTTACGTTGTTTTCCGACACTAAGCTAAATGTCGACTCCTAATCTTAGCTAGAACCAATCTACCACTTCACAAACACTATACACTCACAAGATCTGCACTATCGGATTTACACACAATCCGAATCACCTAATTACACAAGATAATTATAGTAGAGATTTGATACTTAAAAGAATCACTAAATAACAATTCGTTTCTTGACGAATACGAATGTTCTTCTCTTGCACTTGATAGAGAAGAGAGATGAGAAAAAGAGATTAGATCACTTAAAACAAGATCAAACAATGTTAGTGATCAAGAGATTTAGTGAGAGAAATAATGATTTTAAAGAGAGAAAGAGGACTGAAAAAATTCGTGCAAAGAGGTATGTTTTTCAGCTGAGAATGAAGAAGTGTTTATAGGCAGGAAAACTCAACGGTCACTGCAGGTGGTCCCGGCGGTCCCAGATATATCTAAGGGCAGCCAGACCTATAAGGGGGGCGCCTAGTAGACTACATGTTATCCCACTAGTTTAATCCATTACACAACAATAATCTATACCAATATGCTAGAAAATAAGAAATCTTAGAGAGAGAAAGTAGAGAGAGAAACAAGAAAGGAAGATTAGCTTAGAGAGAGTTTGGAGGATTACAAGTAAAATGAAATGTAACCAACACCCTTCACCAAGTGTGGTGAAGGGTTATTTATACCCTATCCTTCTAGATGGCTCATGGGCTTTCTTAACGGGCCGGGTTTGGCTAAACTTGGGCTTTAACCCTTTTGATTGACTTAATATAATTAAGGCTAACATTATGGGAGACGAACCCTAGTCATTCCAACAGCTTTTTGGCCGTCTTTAGGGCCTCAAAACCCTAT
>BQNB010111020.1:0-22436 GCA_026074375.1 Tanacetum coccineum
GAATAGTAAGTGGAAATAATTATAACAAAAAGGATAATGACTACTACTCTAAAACCTCTCATCCCAGCGCACACAAACATATGGCTCCAAGAGCAGTCTTAATGAAGACTAGCCTAAAATCTTTTAATACTACAAGGCCTGTTAATACTGTTAGGTCTGTTAACACTGCTCACCCCAAATCAACAACTCATTGTGCTAGACCAAGGACATATTTTCAAAATCAAGCACAATCAACTGTTCACATGCCCTTTTACAAGAGAACAACATTAACAAAAAGGTGTTTTAATCAAAGGTTTAATACTGGTTGACCATTTAGATCAACTATTAATACTGTCAGGGCAAAGGGATTTAATGTTGTTAAGCCCTCAACATGTTGGGTTTAGAGACCCATCAAACCCAATGGTGCATCACTGGTTTTCAACAAATATAATTACATTGATGCATAAGGCAGATCCAAGTCAGTAATGGCTTGGGTCCCCAAAGAAAACTAACTTCATAAGGTTTTTTTTTTGCAGAGCAATTCACAACTAAATGATAAAGGCTTTGTTGATAGTGGATGCTCAAGGCACATGATTGGAAACATAGCCCATCTTTTAGATTTCAAAGACTTTGATGGAGGTTATGTTACTTTTGGTGGAGGAGCATATGGAGGCAGAATTACTGGCAAAGGTACTATTAAAACTGATAATCTTGATTTTGATGATGTATACTTTGTCAAAGAGTTAAAGTTCAACCTCTTTAGTGTCTCACAAATGTGTGACAAAAAGAACTATGTTCTTTTTACTGACTCTGAATGTCTTGTCCTATCTCCTAAGTTTAAGTTGCCTGATAAAAATTAGATACTTCTTAAAATTCCTAGACAGAATAACATGTACAGTTTTGATATGAAGAACATAGTTCCTAAAGATGGTTTAACTTGTCTAGTTGCAAAGGCTACATCTGAGGAATCAATGTTGTGGCATAGGAGGCTTGGTCATGTCAATTTCAAAAATATCAATAAACTTGTCAAAGATAATCTTGTAAGAGATTTGCCTTTAAAAAGGTTTGAGAATGACCAAACATGTGTTGCCTGCCTTAAAGGCAAGCAACATAGAGCCTCTTGTAAGACCAAGGCCTTTTGTCCCACTACTAAGCCATTATTTATGCTACATATGGATCTGTTTGGTCCAACTTTTGTGAGTAGTTTAATGCATAAAAAATACTGCTTGGTAGTAACTGATGATTATAGTAGATTTTCATGGGTTTTCTTTTTAAGAACTAAGGATGAAACTAGTGAGATCCTTAAAAACTTTATCAAGGAAATAGAAAATCTAGTGGATAAGAAGGTTAAAATAATCAGAAGTGACAATGGGACAGAATTTAAAAACCATGTGATGGATGAGTTCTGTAGAGAAAAAGGTATCAAGAGAGAATATAGTGTAGCAAGGACACCTCAGCAAAATGGTGTAGCTGAAAGAAAGAATAGGACTCTTATTGAGGCTGCTAGAACAATGTTAGCAGATTCTAAGTTACCTACAACATTTTGGGCAGAAGCAGTTTCTACTGCTTGCTATGTACAAAATAGGGTCTTAGTTGTCAAGCCTCATAATAAGACTCCTTATGAACTCTTTAGGGGTATTAAACCAGCTATAGGATTTATGAAGCCATTTGGATGTCATGTTACAATTCTTAATACCTTAGATAAGTTGGGCAAGTTTGATGGCAAAAGTGATGAAGGTTTCTTTGTTGGGTATTCTTTAAGTAGCAAAGCTTTTAGGGTATACAACATAAGAACCAGGAAAGTACAGGAAAACTTGCATGTTGGGTTTCTAGAGAATAAACCTATGTTAGAAGGAAATGGTCCCAAGTGGCTGTTTGATCTTGATTCTCTAACCCAATCTATGAATTATGTGCCAGTGGTTGCAGGGACTTTTTCTAATGTTTCTGCAGGTATACAAGGAGGTTCTGAGTCCAGCATATCCTCTCAACAAGATCAAGATTGTATTTTCATGCCGATTTGGAAGGATGCTTCATACTTTGAAGATGACTCACTCAAATCTGTTGATGATGCACAATTACAAGATCAAGATGGGACTCATGATGATTGCAGTTTTCAGGATGATGGTATTGATGATCACCAAGTTAATACTGCCAGTCCACAAGTTAATACTGGTAGTAGAGTAATTAGTACTGCTGCTCCTGAAGTTAATACTGCTACTTCTGAAGGATTGATGGGACCAATTCCTACAACTGAAGACACACAATGAGGAATCAAGACATTGAATTGGGGTTTGATTTCCCCATCTTATGCAGGGTCTTCCACTCCTTCATTACAGAATTCACAAGGATCATCCAATTGATCATGTGATTGGTGATGTGCAGTCTTCTGTTCAAACAAGAAGGATGACAACTTCTTATTCTAAACTAGGATTTGTTTAGTGTAAATTTATGAAGGAAAGACTCACCAGGACTTACATACATGCCTTTTTGCATGTTTCTTGTCTCAAGAAGAACCAAAAAGAGTTTCTAAAGCTCTTAGTGATCCTGCTTGGGTAGAAGCAATGCAAGAGGAACTACTACAGTTCAAGCTACAAAATGTATGGGTTCTTGTAGCAAAAAAAATTTGCCTAGGGTCATAGAGACTTATTGGTACAAAGTGGGTTATAGAAACAGAAGATGATGAGAGGATGGTTTCAGGAACAAAGCTAGACTAGTTGCCCAAGGACATACTCAAGAAGAAGGCATTGACTATGATGAAGTATTTGCTCCAGTGGCTAGGATAGAGGCTATAAGAATATTTCTGGCTTATGCTTCTTATTTGGGTGTTACTATCTACCAAATGGATGTTCAAAGTTGCTTTCTTATATGGTCAAATGAAGAGGAGGTGTATGTTGTCAACCTCTAGGGTTTGAAGACCTGACCATCCTGATAAAGTTTTCCAAAGTTGTGAAAGCAATATAGGAATTCATCAAGCACCCAGAGCTGGTATGACACATTGGCCCACTTATTCTTTTGAGCAATGAATTTCAAAGAGGACAAATTGATTAAAACTCTTTCATCAAAGTCATCAAGGGGCATATTTTGCTTGTGGGTGGTCACAGATCTATGTAGATGACCGATCATTTTTGGATTACTATAGAAGGAACTGTGTTGAAGAATTTGAGAGCTTGATGTAGGATAAGTTTCAGATAAGTTCTATGGGAGACTCAATTATTTTTGGCGATTGCAGGTCCAACAGAGAAAGAAAGGCATATTTATTAGTCAAGATAAATATGTCCATGAAATATTGAAAAAGTTCAACTACACAGATGTGAAGTCTGCCTCCACTCCCACAGATTTGGAAAAGCCCTTGGTTAAAGATGCAGATGCTGATGATGTTGATGAACATCTTTATAGATCCATGATTGGATCTTTGATGTATCTTACAGCATCTAGACCAGATATTATGTTTGCAGTTTGTGCATGTGCAAGGTTTCAGGTTTCCCCAAAAACTTCCCATCTCTTAGCTGTCAAAAGAATCTTTAGATACCTCAAAGGCAAACCATCTCTAGGTCTTTGGTATTCTAAGGATTCTCCATTGGAGTTAGTTGCTTATACTGATAGTGACTATGCTGGAGCTACACTTGATAGGAAGTCAACCACTGGAGGTTGTCAATTTTTGGGAAATAGGTTGATTTCTTGGCAATGCAAGAAACAAATATGGTTGCACTTCTCAACTTGAAGCTGAATAGGTGCTGCTGCAAGTTGCTGTGGCAAGTTCTCTGGATCCAAAAACCAATTGCTTGATTATGGGTACAATTTTATGAACACTATTATTACATTGACAATACCAGTACTATCTGTATTATAGAAAATCCTGTTCAACACTCTAAAACAAAACATATAGAGGGGGAAATTTTAGGGGGGGGGGGGGCCCATTTTTTTTTCCCCCCCAACCTTTTTTATAAGAGATTGTAATACTAAAAAGTTGATTCAAATGGCTAAAATTGATACTCAACTTAATGTAGCTGATCTTCTTACAAAAGGTTTTGATGCTGGTAGATTTCAGTACTTGGTTTCAAGTATTGGAATGCTCAATCCCTAAGGCCTAAATCTCTTGTTTGTTTTGTAAAGTTTGTTAAATATTAGTACTGTTAGCTATTTGTCAATTAATACTGCTAGGTCTAATTAGTACTGCTAGTTAAAACTGTTACTTATAGTTAGTACTGCTAGTTATCTCTATGTATCTTTGTTAATCCTGTGAATAACACTTAATACTGTTAAACAAGAAACATGTTTGGATTTTGTTTTTCTTGGTTTTAAGCTAACTTTTTCAGGATAAACAATGAAGTGTGAAATTGATTATTCCATAATGTATTATTTGAGGGGAGGAAACATGCTGGTTGTTCTTAAAGTGTTGGTTGTTACACCACACAACAAATGGTCATCAATTCACCATGTCTTATAGACATCAAGAATTGACTAGTCCAGAGCAAACGGCTACTGGTAAAGACTTCCCAAATCCGTTGATAGTTGATAGTTTACTAAAAACTATATGGTCCTCAATGCACCATGTTTGTAGAATGAAGCATTGGCTAGTCCAGAGCAAACGGCTACTGGTAAAGACTTCTCAAATCCGTTTATAGTTGGTAGTTTACTCAAAACTATATGGTTATCATTGCACCATGTTTTTCTAATGAAGCAATGGCTAGTCCAAAGCAAACGGCTATTGGTAAAGACTCATCAAATCCGTTTATGGCTGGTAGTTTGCCAAAAACTACACTTTGTGTGAATTTGTGAGCTAAAACAAAAGAGAGAATTGGTGAGCTCAAAAACAGAAAGAGAGTTGTGTGAAAAAAATAGACAGAGCGAAAAGTGAGCCAAAAGAATTGAGAGATGAAATGTGAGCCTAAAAACAGAAAAGAGAGATTGTGTGAAGTTATTCTTTTAAGTCTTACAAACATATGGAGTTTGTACTGCTTATGGGTGGAGAAGTTAATACTGCTAGGCAATTTTTAGTACTGCTAGGCCAAACTTAATACTGCTGGATGACCGTTAGTACTGTTTGGGCCTAACAGATTTTTCATTAATTAATAGAGCCGTTGAGATATTTCCGCCAAATACCTATGGAATAGGGGTTTTGAACATTGGACTTTCGTGGGTCAACGATTATATTCATATGCTTTTGTACAAAATACTTTTAAAAAAAAAAAAAAAAAAAAAAAAAAAAAAAAAAAAAAAAATTTTAATTTATATTGGTCCACTAATATCTCTCTGTTTTCTCTATTAATTTGCAATTAACTTTCTCCAGCCCTCATTCATACATACACGATCATATCCCACTCAATACCTCACATCGTTACTCATGGCAAATTTGGATTTTTGTGACAAGCATAACATGGTAGCTTTTCTGGAAAAATCTACGGGTAGTGCAGGGTTTCATCAGATCATTGATTTCATCCATCGAAGTCATATTTGCTATGCACTTACTAAGAAGCCAGAGGTGTGTGTATAATTTATAAACATTTTGGAGGACTGCGAGATTTTGACTTGCTGTAATGGCACCGTCAAGAGTCATGCTATATAGATTGGACACTCACGTTCAATCACTAAAGGTCTCTACTGGCGACATCTCATGTTGGATGATACAGTGGATTACCTCTCTTCCAACTACTGAGATCTTTGCTCAATGGCGCTTATGAGGCTTTGTATGACTCAGATAAGTTAACCTTTCAAAAAGGTGTCATTTTTCACCTCAATGGAAGGTTTCTTATAAAAAAAAAAAAATTAGAGTAGTCAATGTACATACAAAATAATGGTGTTAATCGGGATTTGTCGAAGCTATTGATTCTTTCCTTTGACAAACACTTTGCTACTTTTCAAAGTTATTAGTCGGAGGGGGTCAAGAGTCTTAGTTTTCGTAAATGCTTACTTCATAGCATTGCGTGAGGACACGGCAATGTCGTAGTATGGGGGATTTTGGTATGTGCTTAAATACACATACCTTTTTCCATTAAAAACGGACTTAAATGACCAAAAACAGACAGAAACTGCCAAAGATATGTTTGTTTTACACTTGTGTTGTGCAGGAAAAGGATATCACACCAAAAGACAGAAAACAAAGCAAAAAAATGACAAAACCAGGCACGGAATGGAAAAGCTGTGAAGGACAAAGCCAAATCAAAGCCAAAGACCAGAAAAGTCAAAGTCAAAGTCAACTCAACAAATTAACAGTCAAAACCGGAGCCGTAATTGAAGAATACTATTGGATGCGATCTCAACCCATCTGATGGGCCGGGAAAGCCCAATAGTATATTATTGAAGACTGTGAAGACCAAATGGGCCCTCAATCAATGACAACAACCCATTTGTGTGCAATTGACAGAGACTGTGAAGACTTTGAAGGCCCAATCCTGGCCCATGTACAGTCAATCTCAGCCCAATAACACAAGCCCACAAACCTTATTGGGCCCAAATAAACCCAATTGGGCCCAATACACAATCCCAAGCCCAATACACAAACCCTGGCCCAAAAACATTTTTTATAAACCTTAGGGACTTAAATTGTCATTTTTAAAAATGGTTTTATAAAGAAAATTGGTTTAGATATTGATAGGGACTGATTTTGTAATTTTCCAAACAACTTTTCCCTTTTAAAATGACAAGGGCTAAATCTGCCATTTGTTTAAAGTTTCTTTATCTCTTTAATACCAAAACAGAGGGGCCATTCTTGGCTATTTCAAACTTCCTTATAACTAAAAATAAAAGAATAAAAAGAGTGACAAGTAAAGGAAAGTTGGGGGTTTCTTTTTGGGCAATTCAAACATTCAAATGTTATAACCAATCCCGGTTTCTCTTCCCCAAACCTTTCCCGCCACCACCTTGAACCTCCCACCATCACATGTAGCCACTACCCCTTTTACCCAACCCCTCCTAAATCCAGTCCTAACCTTAAACCCACTCCCACTAGCCTTTTAAACTGCCACGTTGGCAATCCCCCTCAACCCAAGAAAAATCCATGGCCGAAATTGAGTATAAACAAACACAAAACCTAATCAAAGGCTGGGAATTGTTGCTGAGGTTGTACACACACAAGAAACACAAGTTGAGAAGCTATGAAGGCCAGAGACTTCTATATAAGCAAGAAAGCACACCCGAAGAAGACACTTTTTTATCTTTACTAGCTTTCTTTTATTTAACTTTTAATTTAAAATTGTAATTTAAAGTTTTCAGAATGTTTACTTTGTAATATTGTTACAATCTTTCAACTATCATGTGTTTCACCACGATCACACCATCACCAGTACTACATACAACAACCTAACCTTCAACAACAACTATGACACACACCATCATTCAACAGAACTTCGTGCAACAACCAACCAAATCCGAAGACATTACAGATCCCACAAACCGCAATGAACATGGCACTCGCTCTAATGGCTAGGCATTCAAAACTAATACTACTAACACCAACCAACATATAACCAGAGAATTTCATCAAACCCTCGTAATCCGGCAGATTGCTTCAAAACGGGAATGTATATAGGTCAAGACAGACAAAGCAGGATGGTTGGAGCTATTGGTGGAGAATCGTTTAGACAGTATGTGGGCAGATGTTGGTATCAACTGGGTATAATGCAGTAAGAATGTCGGGAATCAGGTTGTTCAAGATGCAGTTCAGAATCAGGGTGTTCAGAATATTGGTAATCAGAATGGGCAAATTGGTGTTTAGAATATTGGGAATGGAAATTGTGTAGCAGCACGGGCTGAGGGTAATGCGCCTGGGAATAATGGTAATCAGATAGGTGTTACAACTGCAGGGATTGGGTCATCTTGCTAGGAACTGCACAGTCAGACCAAGGAGAAGGGATGCTGCTTATCTACAGACTCAGTTGTTGATTGCTCAAAAGGAAGAAGCAGGAATCCAACTCCAAGCGGAAGAGTTTGATTTGATGGCTGCTGCAGCAGATCTTGATGAAATTGGGAGGCAAGTCAATGAAACTGCATTTTATGGCTAATTTGCAGGCATGCAGTCGACATTCGGGTACTCAGACTGACAACGCTCCGTCTATGATTCAGAACGGGGGGGTGGGGGGGTGATCCGCTGAGGTACAAACTATGACAATGCTATGTAATGAGATATTTAATATGTTTACTCAAGAGGAGCAGTATACTGAGCTACTCGAACACATTCCTGAACCACACCAAGAACAACAGAATGATAGTATGTTATTTCTGATTTCTCGAGTGTGGAACAGGAGGGGGAACTAGTCGATCAACATCCTGCTACTGTTGAGGAAACACGTGCTATTTGATCTTATATAATATTTTGGCACTTGTAAGTTGAAAAGGTCAACTCGGTTAAATCAGAAACATGAAAGAAAACAATGCTGTTTGACCACTGGAGCTTGCTAGATATAAAAATCAGAAATTTAGTGTTTGAAATTAGTCAAGAAAAAATATGACAAAACTTGAAGATGTTATCAAAAGTCGGTTTATCAAGGACATGTCTTACGAAAAGATAAACTGCTCTTCATTTAAGCTCCGGTAAAACAATCACGAATTTGAATGAGGAATTTCAAATTTAAGTAAACAGCTTTCAAAGAAAAATCAATGTTTCTTCTCATTCTTGAAGAAAAGAAAAAAGTGAGTCTGATTTCAAATACGCGAAGACGTGCTTCTTGATATACCAATTTAATTTGTGAATAAGATTAAGGATTTAGATAAATTATTTTGGTTTAAATCGGGTCAATCGATTCAAACGATATACATGCTTTTACCTAAGCCAGACTCGTTTTACCACACTGAATAGAAAATGGCTCTTGGTTATCAAAATCCCTTTTATTTCAAGCAAGTTTAGCAAAAACAACAAAGTTTGTATAATGCCAAGTCGTTACTTGAAATGCATGATTCCTCTGTTGTGCATGATTCGGAAGAGACATGCAACTTGCTCAAAAGAGTCGCCAAAAAATGAAACAATTGAAAAAGGATATAAACTGCAAATACACAAAGATTAATCATCTTTCGGGGGGGAGAGGGAGTTTTTGTTTCTCAAACCGGGCCAGTCACAAGAAGAGGTGTATGTTGTAAATACTTCCACATGGCCACTGTTTCAATCGATTTCAAAACCAAATGAGAATTTTTGCGATGACATACTCTAAGTGTTGCACGAAAATTTTAAATGAGGTAAAAGCACCATTGTGACTTCTCAACGTGTGTCAAACATAGAATGACTTTAGATCACAACATTGGTCGTCCAGTGGCTCATCAAGAGATTTACAAATTTTAAAGAAGAAATTTTTCCTATAATCATCCAAGTCGAAACTATAGACTTCATAATTTTGACAATACAATTTTGAAGAAGCAGCAATTTTGTTCGAGGACTTTAAATCTCTTGCAAAAGAAGACTGATGAATCTCTTGTAAGACAAGACATGTATTAGAATTGAGCGTCTCTTGAGAGCCAGTTGTCAGTCAAGACATTATGCTATGTGGCAAAATCCATCGGTTGTAGATTCATCAAATCTCCAAAATGAGCTTGGACCGTACGAAAGAACGTCTTGAAATTTGTATCATTAAAAAGGAGAATGAATATGCTAAACTTTGGAATGATTGGTACAAAAAGTGTGAAGAATGCAAATATGACAAAATTTCGTACAGATAATGCTTACATGAATGCAACACAAAATCAAATCGGTTGCAAGCTCGTTGAGATTTCAAGGGTAAAGTACGGATATCCATGTGTATCAAATTACCTTGTTCCCTTTGTCTCAGAACTGAAAATGAGAATGTCGAATTAGAGTTTCAGGTTCGGAATTATGAAAAGGAAATTGCTCACCTTAAGACCACATACAAAAACCTGTTTGACTCTATTTCTGTGACACGTGCTCAAACTAAATCAATAATTGACTCTTTGCAAAACAAATTACAAGATACGATCTATGAAAATGCTAAGCTAAGAGCCCAGTTATTTGATAAAGTTTCTAAACATGTGGACACCACCAAAGGTACGAGTACGAATACTAAGTTTGCAAATCAATCAACCGAGAGGAAACCGTCTTTGCAACCCGTAAGAAAAAACCTTGTTGTGAGACAACCAAATGCATTTCAATCTGAACATACAACATCATCAAAATCGGTTCTCAAAAGGTTGTTTAGATGAACGATTGTCAAAAACCTAGTCACTTCAAAATCGGTACCCTCTATCCACAGTAATCCTAAAATGTGATTGCACTAGATTTGTTTAGAGTGATCCTTTCAAGCCTTCTAGGGAAGAAAAGTATGTCCCTAAACAAAGTTAGAGCAAGCGTTAGGTCAACTCCATATCACCGTTTCACAACCTCATGTCGTCACTAAGAAAGATGTCTAATTCTGACTCAAATGGTTTATCTTCTACAGGAGTAGACAATGCTAAGACCAGAAGGCCACAGCCTAAGAGCAATACAAAGAATGATAGGGTCCCCTCAGCGTCTAAGAGTAGTTGCATCAAGAATAAAGATGTTGAAGTAGAAGAACTCATCGGAAATTTACTGCTTCTAAGACTAGAAACATATGTATCTGATTGTAAACAGTTAAGCTTGATACTCGGAATGATCAATCGGAGTTATTTTGATGCTTGTGTACGCCAATGTTTTAATCACTGCTAATCTGATGTTGTATGCTTAATTATGTGAATGACATGAACTTCTCGTGGCAAGAACAAAAGACAAATGTTTCAAACATGAAATCTCAAAGAAACATAAGACAACGGTTATAAAGACCTTAGAAAGTAGGAGTACAACGAAAAACTTGTTCACCTACGCCTAGTAACCTAGATTTGCTTAGGTGGGTCCAACTGGAAGATTTTTTGACATTAAAGGAAAAATAATCACATCCAGTGAATCTGAGAGTCAATCTGACTGCTCTAATGGTGATAATGCTTGTACTTCTAACCCTTCGGAACCTAAAATCACAACGTTTCCAAATTCTACTTTTTTTCTTGGAAGGTTATCTAAATTTGTTTATGGTGCGTCGACACGGGTTGTTCCAAGAATATGACCGGGAATCTAAAGCTTCTCATCAATTTTGTCTAGAAGTTTTTGGGAACTGTCCGCCTTGGAAATGATCATGTTGCTGTAATTCCGGGTTACGGTGATCGTCAATGGGGAAATATATTGATCATCAGGGTTTATTTCGTTGAGGGCTTGGGCACATTCTTTCTCGGTTTGGCAGTCTATGATTCAGATTTAGAGGTTGCTTTCAGAAGGAACTCTTGTTTTGTCAGAAATCTAGATGGTGTTGATTTGTTAAAAGGAAACCGTTCAACAAACCTTTACACCATCAATCTCCAAGAAATGGCCTCTGCATCTCCAATTTGCCTCATGGCTCGTGCTACTTCTACCAAGTCATGGGGTATGTCTTTTGCATCACGTTTATCCCACCTCAATTTTGACACATCAATGACCTTGCCAAAACGAATCTTTCTCCGGTCTTCCAAATTCAAATATCATAAAGCGCATCTTTGTCCTCTTGTTAGCAAGGAAAAAGCAAAAAGGGCGTCTTCACCCACCCAAACCAGTTCCAAATTCTAAGCAGTGGTTACACCTTCCTTCATATGGATTTGTGTGGTCAATGTGAATTGCTAGCATCAATGGAAAGCGTATGTTTGAGTGATTGTGGACGATTACTCTCGTTTTTTTTACTACTTGGGTACATTTTCTCAGATCAAATAGATGAAGCACAGAAGTGATTAAAACCTTCCTTGAGCGAATTACTGTCCTTCTTCGTCTCCTGTCATCATATAAGAACGATAATGGGCAAGAATTCAAAAATCAAACCTTAAGAATACTTTGATAGGTTGCATCTCTCACCAAAGTTTCTGTCCGAAAACCTCAACAAATGAGTAGTGGAACGAAGAAATTCGGACGTTAGTGAGGCATGCTAGAACAATGTTGATTTTTCTCGTTGCACGTTATTCTTATGGGCTGAAGCGATTGCTACTGCGGTAGCTCACACTCAAAACGCTCCATCTTTCACCGCTCGATTTAACAAAAACACCATTCGAGCTCATTACGGCATAAAAACCGGATTATCTCCTTTCTACATGTATTCGGGGCTCTTGTTATCCAAGAATGATCGTGAAGATTTTTGGGAAGCTTGGTGCAAAGTGATATTGGCTTTTTCATTGGTTATTCTGCTGATTCCTGTGCTTACAGGGTTTACAACCGAAGGACAAAGAAAATCATGGAGACAATGAATGTGACATTTGATGAGCTTTCAGCAATGGCTTTTGAACAAAGCAGTTCAAAACCCGGGCTTCAAAGCATGACTTCTGGACAACTCAGTTCAGGACTCGATCTTACTTATGCTCCGTCAACAATAACAACTCAAAAACCAACTGAAGGTGATCTTTTTTTATTTTGTTTTTTTTTTTTTTTTTTTTTTTTTTCTTTTTTTTTTTGAATTCTTTTATTATTGGATTTACTGTTCGAAGCTATGTATGATGATTATATTGGTGGTCAACCGTCTTCTGCTCCAGCAGACTCAACACCGACACCAACAAATTCATCCTCTCAAGCTACAAATTGTCCAATTTCTTCACAGGATGTTGACGAGCTCGAAACACAACAACATGGTCAGCATCAACCCGCAACAATTGCTGACAATGTTCCAAATGCTATGTTCGATGAAAATATGTTTGTCAATCCCTTTGCTACTCCTTCCACAAGTGATGCTGAACCTTCTTCCTCTCAATATGTGGATCCATCGAACATGCATACGTTTTATCAACCATACCCTCATGAGTTTCAAAATGGATAAGGATCACCCTCTGGAACAAAGGGGGGGGGGGTTTGATCGGAGAACCCTCTCGACCAGTTTTGACAAGGAATCAACTGCGATCTGATGGTGACATGTGCATGTACGCATTAACGGTAAGCACTGTGGAACCCAAGAATGTCAAAGAGGCTATGACCGACCCTGCATGGATTGAATCAATGCAAGAAGAGCTTCTTCAGTTCAAAAGGCTTGATGTATGGGTGTTAGTTCCTCTTCCGATAACAAAAACCTCTTACTTGGAAATGGTATTCAAAACAAGCAGATGAACGAGGACTCGGTCATTCGAAACAAGTTCTTGTCTGGTTGTGAGAGGGTTCGCCAAGAGGAATGAATGATTTTGGAAGATCCTTTGTTCTGTGCTAGAATGGAAGCTATCAGGATATTTTTGGCATATGTTGCACACAAATCGTTCACTGTGTTTCAAATGGACGTGAAAACTGCTTTCTTGCATGGTACGCTCAAAGAAGACGTGTACGTGTGTCAACCTGAAGGTTTCATCGATGCTGATCATCCAAGCCATGTCTACAAGTTAAAGAAGGCTCTATATGGGTTAAAGCAAGCACCAAGGGCATGGTACGATGAATTGTCAACGTTTCTCCTACAGAATCACTTCTTCAAAGGCACAATTGATCCAACGTTGTTTATAAGACGCTTCGACGATGACATCTTAGTGGTACAGGTCTATGTTGATGATATTATCTTTGGTTCTACACACCCTAGGTATACCCAACTATTTTCTGACCTCATGAAAAGCCGCTTCGAAATGTCGATGATGGGGGAAATGACGTTTTTCCTTGGTTTACAAGTTAACCAATCCCCCCGTGACATCTTCATAAACCAGTCTAACTACGTGTTAGAAATCCTTAAAAAATATGGAATGAAAACTTATGATCCCGTTGGAACTCCAATGGAGATCAAAGACAAGCTTAACCTTGACAAGATTGGGACTCTAGTCGATGCAACGAAATATCATAGCATGATTGGTGCTCTAATGTATCTTACGTCAAGCAGACCGAACATTGTACATGCTACTAGTTTATGTGCTCGGTACCAGGCTAAGCCAACCGAGAAGCATCTCAAGGAGGTTAAAAGGATCTTCCTTAATCTCTGGGGAACCGTTAATATGGGTCTCTAGTATAAGAAGGATTCTGGTTTTGAACTAACTGGATTTTCATATGCTGATTATGTGGGATGTAAAGATACCTTCAAGAGTACTTCTGGTGGAACTCAATTCTTAGGCGAAAAGCTGGTGGGCTGGTCCTCGAAAAAGCAAGACTGTATGGCGCTGTCATTTAGCTTTTTAGAGTAGATTAAGCCTATTTTAGTACTGTTCTTCAGTAGAACTTATTTGCCTTCTTAAAATTAAACCTTTAAGAGTTTATCAGTTTTAGTTTTCTAGCTTATTTGTCATTTTGATTCATTCTAGTTGCTTATTTCTATTACTAAGTGCTTATTAAGGTTAGGTGAACTTCTGTTTTAGCTTGTTTGCTTATTAATTATTTCTTTAAGTCTTGGTAGCCTAGCAGTACTAACCTTAAGCTAACAGTACTAACTTTAGCCTAGCAGTACTAACTCCAAGTTAGTACTGGTAGTTAAAACTGTTAGTACTGTTTGTTTAGTTACTGTGTGTTTCTCTTGTTTAAATTAGCTTAACTGCATGCTTAATTTGCTTATTTAGATTTAGATTAGCTTATTTGTCTGTCTTAAGCTTATTAGAGCTTATTTGTGCCTTAGTGTAAAAGTTTTTAGTGTTTTGCCTTTGCTAGCTTTGATTCAATTTCCAGCTTATGTTCTTTGTTTAAATTTTATGTGCAATTTACTTTCAGTTTTAATTCCCAATCATTCCTTGTTACATTCAAACACCAATCATCAATCGTCTCTCGATCTTCCATTTTAGCCTCGTTGGGACATAACGACCCGGAGTTTCTCTATACTCTCGCGGATTCTGATCCTTCGTTGTGTTTATATTATATATAGATAACTTTTAAGGTGTGAGTTTAAGCTGGTCACAGATTCTAAGTTACCTACAACTTTTTGGGCAGAAGCAGTTATTACTGCTTGCTATGTACAAAATAGGGTCTTAGTTGTCAAGCCTCATAATAAGACTCCTTATGAACTCTTTAGGGGTATTAAACCAGCTATAGGATTTATGAAGCCATTTAGATGTCATGTTTCAATTCTTAATACCTTAGATAAGTTGGGCAAGTTTGATGGTAAAAGTGATGAGGGTTTCTTTGTTGGGTATTCCTTAAGTAGCAAATCTTTTAGGGTATACAACATTAGAACCAGGAAAGTACAGGAAAACTTGCATGTTGGGTTTTTAGAGAATAAACCTATGTTAGAAGGAAATGGTCCAAAGTGGCTGTTTGATCTTGATTCTCTAACCCAATCCATGAATTATGTGCCAGTGGTTGCAGGGTCTAGTTCTAATGTTTCTGCAGGTATACAAGAAATTTCTAAGTCCATCACATCATTTCAACAAGATCAAGATTGTATTATCATGCCCATTTGGAAGGATGCTTCATACTTTGAAGATACTTCACTCAAATTTGTTGCTGATGCACAAATACAAGATCAAGATGTGACTCATGATGATTGCAGTTCTCAGGGTGATGGTATTGATGATCAACAAGTTAATACTGCCAGTCCACAAGTTAATACTGGTAGTAGAGAAATTAGTACTGCTACTCCTGAAGTTAATACTGCTACTTCTGAAGGATTGATGGGACCAATTCCTACAACTGAAGACACACAAGAGGAGGATCAAGGCATTGATTTGGGGAATCTTTTACCATCTTATGCAGTTTCTTCCACTCCTCATACAAGAATTCACAAGGATCATCCAATTGATCATGTGATTGGTGATGTGCAGTCTTCTGTTCAAACAAGAAGGATGACAACTTCTTATTCTGAACTAGGATTTCTTAGTGCCATTTATGAAGGAAAGACTCACCAGGACTTACATACATGCCTTTTTGCCTGTTTCTTATCTCAAGAAGAACCAAAGAGAGTGTCTAAAGCTCTTAGTGATCTGTTTGGGTTATAGGCATATGCAAGATGAACTCCTTCAGTTGTCAAGCTACAAAATGTATGGGTTCTTGTAGATTTGCCTAAGGGACATAGGGCTATTGGTACCAAAGTGGGTTCTAAGAACAAGAAAGATGACGAGGGGAAATTGTTGTAACGGAACAAAGCAAGGCATGTTGCACAAGGACATCTTCACAAGAAGCAAGCGTATTGACTATATGATGCAAGGGTTTTTGCTCCAGTGGCTAGAATTGAAGCCATAAGAATCTTTCTAGCTTATGCTTCTTATATGGGTTTTACTGTCTACCAAATGGATGTCAAAAGTGCTTTCCTATATGGTCAAATTGAAGAGGAGGTGTATGTATGCCAACCTCCAGGCTTTGAAGATCCTGACCATCCTGATAAAGTTTATAAAGTTGTGAAAGCTCTATATGGACTTCATCAAGCACCCAGAGCTTGTCATGCATATCTCTTAAACGGTACTAACTATTTTATACTATCAGTACTAACTAACTTATCAGTACTAACTATTTTGTACTGTTAGTACTAATTACAATTATCGGTACTAACTAATATAACTAACGGTACTAATTTAGGAATGCATAATTCCCAACAGTATGTGTTCTAGGTGTCAAGTCCTCTAAGTGGATGCCTAGGGTTTAGTAGGTTTAGCCTCAAGGTAATCAAGGTTTTCCTTGATCACTGTTATAGTTGATTACAAGTACAACAGAAGGAAGATGGAATATTTATCAGTTAGGATAAATATGTAGCTGAGATTTTGAAGAAATTCAACTACTCTAATGCGAAGTCTGCATCAACTCCTGTTGATTTGGAAAACCTTTGGTCAAGGATGGAGATGCTGATGATGTTGATGTACATCTCTATATATCCATGATTGGGTCTTTGATGTATCTCACTGCATCTAGACCAGATATAATACAGTGTGGGCATGTGCTAGATTTCAAGGTACTCCAAAGACATCTCATCTCTTAGCAGTCAAGAGAATTTCTTGATACTTGAAAGGCAAGCCAACTTTAGGCCTTTGGTATTCTAGGGATTCTCCATTTGAACTGGTTGCTTACACTGATAGTGACTATGCTGGAGCAACTCAAGATAGGAAGTCTACAACTGGAGGATGTCAGTTTTTGGGAAACAAGTTGATATCTTGGCATTGTAAGAATCAAACTGTGGTTGCCACTTCTACAACTGAAGCTGAATATGTGGTTGCTGCTAGTTTTTGTGGACAAGTACTCTGGATTCAAAACCAATTGCTGGATTATGGGTATAATTTTATGAACACTGTTATTTACATTGATAATACCAGTACTATTTGTATCATAGAAAATCCTGTTCAACACTCTAAAACAAAACATATAGAGATTAGGCATCACTTTATAAGAGATTGTAATACTAAAAAGTTGATTCAAATGGCTAAAATTGATACTCAACTTAATGTAGCTGATCTTCTTACAAAAGGTTTTGATGGTGGTAGATTTCAGTACTTGGTTTCAAGTATTGGAATGCTCAATCCTTAAGGCTCAAATCTCTTGTTTGATTTCAGTACTTGATTTTGTTTTTCTTGGTTTTAAGCTAACTTTTTCAGGATAAACAATGAAGTGTGAAATTGATTATTCCATAATGTATCATTTGAGGGGAGGAAACATGCTGGTTGTTCTTAAAGTGTTGGTTGTTACACCACACAACAAATGGTCATCAATTCACCATGTCTTATAGACATCAAGAATTGACTAGTCCAGAGCAAACGGCTACTGGTAAAGACTTCTCAAATCCGTTTATAGTTGGTAGTTTACTCAAAACTATATGGTTATCATTGCACCATGTTTTTCTAATGAAGCAATGGCTAGTCTAAAGCAAACGGCTATTGGTAAAGACTCATCAAATCCATTTATGGCTGGTAGTTTGCCAAAAACTACACTTTGTGTGAATTTGTGAGCTAAAACAAAAGAGAGAATTGGTGAGCTCAAAAACAGAAAGAGAGCTGTGTGAAAAATAGACAGAGTGAAAAGTGAGCCAAAAGAATTGAGAGATGAAATGTGAGCCTAAAAACAGAAAAGAGAGATTGTGTGAAGTTATTCTTTTAAGTCTTACAAACATATGGAGTTTGTACTGCTTATGGGTGGAGAAGTTAATACTGCTAGGCAATTTTTAGTACTGCTAGGCCAAACTTAATACTGCTGGATGACCGTTAGTACTGTTTGGGCCTAACAGATTTTTCATTAATTAATAGAGCCGTTGAGATATTTCCGCCAAATACCTATGGAATAGGGGTTTGACCAATTGGACTTTCGTGGATCAACTATATATTCATATGCTTTATTCACAATATCTTCAATTTACTTAATATTGGTCAACTAATATCTCTCTGTTTTCTCTATTAAATTGCAATTAACTTTCTCCAGCCCTCATTCATACATACACGATCATATCCCACTCAATACCTCACATCGTTACTCATGGCAAATTTGGATTTTTGTGACAAGCATAACATGGTAGCATTTCTGGAAAAATCTACGGGTAGTGCAGGGTTTCATCAGATCATTGATTTCATCACTCGAAGTCATATTTACTATGCACTTACTAAGAAGCCAGAGGTGTGTGTATCATTTATAAAACAATTTTGGAGGTCTGCTGAGGCTTTGACTGATGGTAATGGCGACGTCAAGATTAATGCTACTATTGATGGACACTCACTTTCAATCACTGAAGGTTCTTTACGGCGACATCTCAAGTTGGATGATCAAGATGGTATTACCTCTCTTCCAACTACAGAGATTTTTGCGCAATTGGCGCTTATGGGCTATACTACTGACTCAGATAAGTTAACCTTTCAAAAAGGTGCATTTTCACCTCAATGGAGGTTTCTTATTCATAATATTCTTCATTGCTTAAGCCCAAAGAAAACTGCTTGGGAGCAGTTTAGTAGTAATATTGCAGCTGCTGTAATTTGTTTAGCCACCAATAGAAAGTTTAATTTTTCTAGGATGATATTTGAACACATGGTGTCTAACATCTCTAGTCCCCATAAGTTTTTGATGTACCCTAGGTTTATACAACTATGCCTAGACATGCAGAGACACAAGCTTCAACAACACACAAGATTTTATTCTGTTCCATCTCTAACAATGAAGGTTTTTAGCAATATGAAGAGATCCACCAAGGGATTTTCAGGCCAGGATGTTGCTCTATTTCCCACTATGTTAGATGATACTGAACCCTCACCTTCCCCTTCTAGAATCACATCTTCACCTTCCCCTACACCTTCACCTTCACCTGAACCATCTCCTACTCAACCATCCCCTACTCAACCATCACCTACTCAACCCTCACCTTCACAACTTTCACCAACACAACCTGGTTCAGAATACCATCTTCCTACACCCCATGACTCACCTCTCCATGCTGTTCACTCACATGGGAGTGATGAGGGTAGTTTGAAACTTCAAGAATTGATGAATTTAGTTAACACTCTTTCTGACAGGATTGGAGTTTTAGAGGCTGACTTGTTGAAGACAAAGAAAACCTACAGTTCTGCTTATACCAAGCTTATTCTCAGGGTCAAGAAGCTAGAGTCTCAGATAAAGATTGGGAAAGCAAGGAAACAAACTAGGGTTGTTATTTCAGATGATGAAGCCTTTGGGTGAAGATGTTCTTCCAAACAGGAGGAAGTTCTCTCGATGAAGGGGTACAAGAATGATGAATGAGTTCAAAAAAAAGCAAGTAAAACTGACACTAAAAAATTTGTTCAAGAGTGACTCCAACAAAAGTCATCCAAGAATCAAGAAGGGGAAAAAGTGAGAAAGTAAGTGATGAGGTTAATACTGCTGTGTTTAAAAAAGTCCAGTTAGGGAATAATGTTCCAACAGTTCGTCCTAGCTGATGAAACCCATTAGTACTGGATGGAGGAACTTTACAAATTCAAGAAGAAGTGCTGAGGAAAAGACAAGAAAGATAAAGTGAAAAGCCATCATGATAAAGAAGAGCTAAGACGAAAGTCAACGAAGTGGACCTTGAACAAAACAGATAAGGTTTATGCTGAAGCAATTAGACTTGAAGAGCAAATGAATGAGGAACAAAGAGCTCAAATTGCTAGAGATAAGGAGATTGCTAGACAGTGGGATGAAAAAGAAAGGAAAAGAGCTATGGATGATGCTAAGACTACAAAGAAGATTGACTGGAATGATCCTTCTGTCATTAGATATCATACTCTTAAAATGAAGCCAAAGACAATTGCCCAAGCTAGAAGGAATATGATCAAATATTTGAAGAACCAAGGGAATTACAAGATCAATGACTTCAAGGGAATGTCTTACAATGACATAAGGCCAATCTTTGAAAAGGTATGGGATTTCAATCAAAATATTGTGCCTATGGATGCAAAGAAAGGAAGTAAAAAGCAAAAGTCTCCTGAAAAGGAAAGGACTAAGTCTCCTGAAAAAGAAAGGTCTACTGAAAAGATTGTGGAAGAAGAGGCTGTTACACAAGAGGAAAGGGAAGAAGTTGTCAAAGAACCAGCAACAAAGAGAAAGAAGTCTATTCCTAGAAAAACTACAAGGAAAAGACAAAAGCTAGAAGAAGATGCTGAGAAAGATGAACTCAAGGGATTTCTGGATATAGTACCAAGAGAAGAAGCTCCCATAGAGATTGAATCTTTATCAACAAAGTTTCCTATTGTAGATTGGAAGACATGTGTGTTGACAGAGACTTTCATGTACTATCAAGTTTTCAGAGGTGATGGAAGCTCAAAGAACTATAAGATACTGAGTGAAATGCTTGAAGATTTTGACAGAATGGATGTAGAAGAATTGTTCAGATTAGTTAAGGAGAGATACAGTACTTCAGCACCAGAAGGTTTTGATCTTATGCTTTGGGGAGATCTACATACTTTGTTTGAGCATGATGAAGATGATGAGATTTGGAGAGATCAACATGAGTATAATCTTCTAAGCTGGAGATTATGTGATTTTTGTGGTATTCATATTTTGTTGATGGACAATGGATTGGCAATTCACATGTTGACAGAAAAGAAGTATCCCTTAAGCCAAGAGATGTTGACAAAGATGTTAAGTAGAAAATTGGAGGTAGATCATGAGAGTTCCCAGGCATTTGAACTCCTCAGATTCATAAGATCTCAAGTGAAGAAGTGACAAAATTGTTTGAAAGAATCATCAGCAGAAGAAGAAGACTAGAAGATTTTATTCAGAAGAAACTTGATGATTTGAAGGACAATCACAAGTTTAGGGGAGGATTGTTAGGAATAAATCTTCATATGACTTTATACTGCCAACAGTACTAAAGGAGTTAGTACTGCCAGTACAAAGTTAGTACTGCCAGTATTAAGTTAGAACTGTCAATGTTATTTAATACTGCTAGTTGAAGGAGTTTGTACTGCTAAATGGTCAAAGCTGATGAACTGAAGATAAGATTGCATGGAGAATATTTCGGATATTCATATTTGAATTGTAACTGATCCTAATAGTTAGGCAGATATAATTGTAAAGGGTTCCTTGTATTTCTATAAAAGGAGATCCCTATTGTAGAGTAAGTTAGAACTTTTAGAGATACATTTTAGAGAAAATTTGTAAGTGCTTCAAGGTTTTGTAACCCCAGTACTTAAAGAGTACTCGTATTATTTATAATATTGAAGCAGTGAGTTTTGTGTTTATTGTGTGTGATCATTACTATTTGATTCATAAATTTCTCTAGAGTATCAAAGTGTAGATTCCGCATACACTTTGATATATATACAAAGTCTCAATCTTTGTTATTTTGGATTCTTCCAAGGTAACAAACTCTTTATATCATAAAGAATCGATCAAGGCGTGGGATCAACAAGTGGTATCAGAGCCTGTGCTTTGAGAAACTTTGATCTAGGGAAAATGGAGTTAGAAAATTCTCAGAACAATGCGTTGGCAAAGCTTCCCATGCTCAAACTAGGAGAGTATGAGATGTGGGAAATCAGAATCAAGCAGTACTTCCAGATCCAAGACTATGCATTATGGGAGGTAATAGAAAATGGGAATTCTTGGGTACCTATTCCTGTTACAACACCAGAATCAGGTCCATCAACAGCATTGAAGATGACTGTGCCCTCTACTACTGAAGAAAAGATTTGCAAGAAGAATGATGTCAAAGCCAGAAGTCTTCTCCTCATGGCACTCCCAAATGAACATCAGCTTACCTTTAACCAGTATGCTGATGCTCAATCTATGTTTATTGCTATTAAAGCTCGCTTTGGAGGAAATGATGCTACAAAGAAGACACAAAAGGCCTTACTGAAGCAACAGTATGAAAACTTTAATGCTACAAGCTCAGAATCTTTGGACTCTATCTTTAACAGGCTTCAAAAGCTTGTTAGTAGATTGGCAATTCTTGGTGTAGATACCTTCAGAATAGGATACTCATGTGGTAGTCTGGATGAACAAACCCGACTTTGAAACTATGGGTTTAGATGATTTGTACAACAATTTTAAAATTGTTAAACAAAAGCTTAAGAGAACTGTTGCTGTTAATAATGATGACAAAAACTTAGCATTTCTAACCACTTCTAGTCCTAGCAGTACTAACACTATTAATACTGCTAACACTGGAGTTAGTACTGGCAACACCAAAGTT
>BQNB010111021.1:0-22436 GCA_026074375.1 Tanacetum coccineum
AGGCTAAATAACCTTTAGGGTTTCCATGACTTGCGGCTCAAGATACGACCGAAGTTTTAGGGATTTGGCATTATCCTAGCTGATTTAAATAAGTAAATCATATCTCTTATTTAGTTAGGTTATCTTTAGGAATATTTTGTAAAGATACCGCGACCGCAGACTGGCGGCCACGACCCTGATACATTGGCCGAAGGCCCATTATCAGCTACTAAGCCCATAATAGTATGAGTGGGCCGGGCCAGTCCATACTATACATCATCATGTCCCCCTAGTCTAGGATGTGTGGTCGTGGCCGGGACCACAGTCACGGTTCCTAGTCTACAAATATCGTGGTCCTTGCCAGAAACATGTAACCTCCAAAATCGCATGCTGATTTCTATAGCGTAATAATAGTACCCGTGTATCGAGAAACGGCGAAAACGGCTGGATGATGGGACATGTGGGCCCAGCAACCGGTTCGTCTGCCTCGCAATCATAGCCATCCAAAAAGTAAGTGGGGGACACGTGTCAATCATCCAACCAGGCGCATCTGTCGAGGACATACTATAAATAGGGCAAGCAACCACTGTGCAAGTTTACCCAGTTTTCAAATCAAACCGCCATTTTCACGCACGCAGCCGCACAAACGTTTAATTCCACGGAATTCCTCAATCACAGGTTAGTACACCACGCCATTTATAAAAACTTAATAAAAATGGGTAGGGATACCATACAATTAGAAGGCGTCGTCTCCACCATCTCCGGAGAGTATCTGCTCGAGTTTACGACGGAGTATGGTATTCCAGAGAACTTGCATCCGGAGGTGCCTGGCCTAGGGGAAACCATCGTGGATTTTCTAGAGGGCAAAGTCGGTGTCTACACCAGACTATTTGAATTCGCAAACTACCGCATCCCTCTTTCACAATTCCTCTTTGACATACTCAGACACTACCAAATTCATATCTCACAACTGTCAGTGATAGGCGACGCCAAAGTTAGCAACTTTGAAATCAACTGCCGTGTCCACAACATAATTCCCACACTGAACCTATTCCGAGTATTCTACATCCCTTCCTTTAATTCGGGATGGATGTCATTTAGCAAACGACCGGGGAAGAACATCTCGCAATGCTACACAAAGCCCCTGGACTCCTTGAAGAATTGGAATAATCGATTCTTCTGGATAGATGAGAGGATATTCCCTACCGCTGTGGATTGGCATGCAAGCGCCCCAAGGGATGAGATGCCTATTGCGGGTTCCTATTCCGCAGCAGACGTAACATTGCTGAATACGGATCGTGCCCCCTTTCCAAAGATTACCAGAAAACCTATTATGCCTAGTAGGGTTAAGACAGAACTATTACCTTGGGGACGACGTGTATCCCACGTTCCTGTATGACGACGACCGGGGTGGGTGTATTATAAACCTTCTTTTTTATTTGTACGTCGTAGGAAAATTATCTAACTTCCCTTGTGTATTTACATAAATGGATTCAAGGTAAAGACTGGAACGCGGCCACGCGCCGTCCATGAAGTGCCGCTATTAACTGCCATGGTGAACCGTGTGATAGACCTGAAGGATCCAACTGTGGCCTCCGGATCCTCAGGGACACCTTCCACTGTCGAGAGGTCGCCGTTGGACTTTGACCATGAAGACCCTACCCCATCATTGGCTGAAGGAGCCGGGGCAGAGGCTCAAGTCCAGGAGGGATTAGCACATGAGATCCCTCCTGTGGAGACTGCTACGACCACCGAGGTCGTTCAGGAGGCGGTGCACGAAGAAGATGTGGATGCTACGGAGCCGCCTGTCAACAAAAGGCGTAAGCAAATGCGCTATAAAAGAGTAAATAAGGAGGCGAAGGCGAACGCACCGCCCAAGGTGTTGAGGAAAGACCATGCGTCTGGCCCCGCACATAGTACCTGCGGAGGAAAATCCTTTGCTGCAATGGAGTTGGATGCGGGTTTCACCTTCTCTCCGTCTGCTGCACAGAACACTCCAACTGCGATGAGTGACCTGGAGCCCCTATCGTATGCAAAACCACAACCGCACCCAGTGCAAGACATTACCCAGTAAGTGATATATTTTCTGCATGCTCTTCCTTATATGTTGTGTTTGCAAAATAGTAGTACTAACAGACCATTCCTGCTGTATAATGTGGGTGCAGGTCTTCTAAGGGAGCGGCCACTGAGATCCTCAAGGAGGAGGTTGCCACCACTGAGGTTAGGGAGTCCAAATTCAGGGAAATCAACCTCCCCCTCCGTAGACGGGTCGCCCGGAGGTATCTATCAGCCGGGGTAGGGCGTGACCAACAATTGCCGCCTGGACTCCCTAGAGGCGTGCCAAGACATGGTGGATCACATAGTGCCGCTTGGGTACTTCTCGGAGCTGCGCCACCTGCCTAATACGGAATTTTTGAGCCAGTACAACATGAACCTGGCACGACAGGTGTTAGGATTTATGTTTTAGTAAGTTAGTACCGACAGTACAAATAGTTAGTACTGTTAGTTATAATTAGTACCGACAGTACAAAATGTAAGTACTGTTGGATTAGTTAGTACCGTTAGTTAGAAAATAGTTAGTACTGTTTATGAGATATGTATGAGATATTCTAGGAAAAGATATGTGTTATCTGTTAGCAATTTGTAAGCTTGTGAGAGTTTATCCTTAGTCTATAAAAGGATTTCTCTGAGCATAGTTAAAGAGGTTCTCAAGATATCTCATAACAATATCATATCTCAAATAGTTAGTAATCTGTAATAGTTGAAAGCAGATTAATAGAAGTTGTTATTTAGTTATACATTGTTTTTCTTAGTACTTGTGTTGAGATTCCGCATCAACATATTGTATTCATAATCAGTGTTTCTATCTAGTCAGTTGTATTTATACATCTTGGCTATCATTCTTCATAGGCTACAAAGATCTATTCATTTAGGGACTCACAAGTGGTATCAGAGATGTGAGAAACTCTGAATAAGAAAAACAATCAAATCAAACTCTCATATTCCTAAACTAAACATGATGCCATCATCATCACAAGAAGAAATTCCACCACCACCACCACCTCCACCATCATCACAAACACCAACCCAACAAACTCCTCATACAGTTTCAACCATCAAGCTGCCTATTCTCAAAAAGGGAGAAATCATGACTCTGGGCTATGAAGATGGAGCAATTTTTGGCCCTTAAGACCTATCCAATCTGGAAGGTAATACAAAAATGGAATGGTCCAGTATCAAATTCACTACAGATACATCAGGACAAATTAAGGTTTTGCCTCCTAGAACTGCAGAAGAGATAGTAGCCAGAGAAAGAGAGAGAAAAGCAAGGACCACCTTGCTTATGGCCCTACCAGAAGATCATCTTGCTAAGTTCCATAAGATGACAGATGCAAAAGAAATGTGGGATGCCATTAAATCAAGATTTGGTGGAAATGACGAATCCAAGAAGATGCAAAAGTATATCTTGAAGCACAGTTTGAGGATTTCAGTATCAACACAGAAGGGCTTCACAAAGGTTATGACAGGTTCCAAAGTCTTCTAAGTCAGCTAGAGATTCATGGAGCAAGTGTATCTACTGAGGATGCTAATCAAATGTTCCTAAGATCTTCTACCTTTTGCTGGGTCATTAAGTTTCCCTAATTTTGAAGACCAAAACAGGGGTAGACAGTCTTAGTTTTGAATGATTATACATATTGAGTCTTTGAGGTGATATAAAGGGCTTACTGCATCATCATCCTCAAGGCCCACAAAATAACGCTTTCTGTCTCTGAAGGAACACCACAGTACTAATGAAGTTAGTACGCTTATTGTGTTCCCAATCTTTTGGTCAAAAACACTAAGTATGAACAAACTTCATCATATCACTTTTGGCCTAATCTATCTAGCTTGCCCTCAATGGGATCATGTGACTTGAACAGATTGATGAATATGCCCTTGAAGAATGGATTGAAGTGGCAAGTGGCATGATCTCAATGAGAATAAACGTTTTACAAGAAGATGGTAGAAAGCTTAATTTGATGCAAAAGAGGTGTTGGCTTGATCAAAAACCAAAGTGAAATGCTACAATTGCACAAAACAGGTCACTTTGCCTAGAGAGTGAGATTCACGGGAACTCAAGATAACAGGAGGAGGGATGCATGAATTTGGAACACAAGGATGGGAGCAGAACTGGACAAAAGGAGGATTCTAAGGCATTAGTGACAGTTGATGGAGAAGGTGTGGATTAGACAAATCATTCAGAAGATGAAGATTATGCTTTGATGGCTTGCAACAGCTCAGACTCAGACACAGAGGTAATTTCATGCTCAAATAAGTGTAAAGAGTCTTATGCTAATCTTAAAAAAAACTCTATGATGTCAAAGAGACAACTTACGTGATGCAAAGCATTGAAAATAAAGGCATATTCTCAGGTCTTAAGAAAGATGAAGACGTTAGTTGCTCATCAACACGGCCACTTTGTCATGAACAAAGATAAGTTTATGAAAATAGATTAGATGATAAACAGATGTTACTCACATTACTGTAACACCCCCAAAAATATGAATAAACCAAGTTACGTATAGGTCGCAGCGGGAATATGGGATGGCGAGTGTTACTTCAAGATCAATAGCACGAGATATGAGATCGACTCTTATGGTCGTTTAAAATTGATACATTGGATTAAATAAACTTGATTGTTACAATAGCCGAAGCTTAAATATTGCACCATGAAAGTAAAGATTTTAAGACCTAACAAATAATCCTACAAGTAATGCATCCAACTCGTTTATAGTATTGGACTATACAAAATGGTGACCCACCAATGTATCCTTGTTTCTCGTACCTTATTGGACCTAGAAAAACATGCTTTAATAACGACAACATAAAGTTAGGTGCTTTAGCAGGTTAGTAAAGGTATAATATAGGACACAAGAATTTCCAATGTAAGACATGGACACTACAATATCTTAAAGTAATTGAAGTGCACTACGCTCGTGACACCGAAGCTCGATATATGTATGCAATTTATGCACAAAATGTGCCCATGTAGATGTTCAAACCCGCATCATCCAAATATTGTTTCCGACATGTATAGTTCGTTGTTTCAGTACAGTCGAAACTGAGAGCCTACTCACCCGAACGGGATGTCAATCCAACATAGATCTATTCATAACATTCGCGCTCGCTAACTAGCAGTTGACCAGTTCATGAAAAAGTGGGGGCAATAGTGGTTTACTACTTAGGCTAACTCGTAATATGTTTAAAAGAGTACTTGCGTCAACTGTAAAATGATGGCATGTTTCTCACCCCAAAGTTGCAAAACATTGTTAATTGTATAAAAGCAGGCTATGAACTCACCGTAAGGAATGAATGTTCAATCTTTATCTAAATCAAATAAGTGAATCGCCTCGCTATTAGAATGCAACATATTTTAAATTATAGGCCGTATGAGTATAATGTATTTTATATAAATAAAATATCACATGTCGTATAGTTACACCACCTCCTAATAGTTATTATTTAATTCTTTAAAAAGTTAAAACAATATGTACTCGTACTTTGGTAAATGAAACGTGTGTGCTTTATACTTGTATCCGTAAGAAATATTTCTTTTTGTTTTACTATGTATAGATTGAAAAAATATAGGATTAAATGTTTTATTGATTACATAATGATATTCCTTATTAGTTTAGTAGTTTATGAAACTATGTATAAAAGTAAAATAGTGCGCGTGACTTTTAAAATCATATCTTTAGGTTTCGACTCGTTTTATACGTTTCTTATGCCATGTTCTTCGTATTAAATAATTTATTCAATACATCATATTTATAGTTTAAACTTGATGAACAGTAACTTTATGTTCATTACAGTTTATAAAAACTATTTTTTATAGAATTAATTATTACGTGAGTTTGTTTAAAATCATAAACTCGTTCTTATAATTCAGTTTCTCGGTTCCTTATATCCTTGATTTGTATTAAGATAATTTTATCAAAATATATATTTTATAAAGTTTATATCACTGATGAACAGTAATATTTATGTTCATAAGTTTATTTTTATTAATATTATATACAACTTGTAAAATACATAACTTGTTCGTTATAATTCCGTTTTTCGAGTTCTTTATGTCCGTGGGTTCGTATTAACAAAATATATCAAAATATTATATTTATAAAATTTAAACCTCCGATGAACAGTAACTTTTACTGTTCATTACAGTTTATAAAACTGTTTTTATAAAGTTAATTATATATAACTTGTAAAATTCGTAACTTTTCGTTATAATTCCGTTTTTCGAGTTTTTTACATGCTTACGATCCTTGTGAAGAGTGCTATTTTTATAAAACATAAAATGTATGGTTTATAGTTCGAATCCCAACAGTAGGTATTTAAAAGTAATTAGGGTTTTTAATTAATTGGGTTAGTTTATAATTATTTTTGTTTAGGAACCTTGCACCATTATATCACCAAGTATCATACCGTATATCTTACACGTATTAAGTCCTCTAAATGTTCATGTCACTTGTTCATATGAAATCCTCAAACACTTTATATAACTTAAAAAATGAATCTAGGTGGTGATTAAACTTATACAACAAATATGTACACAATAGAAAATGAAGGAATGACATGAAATACTTTAAATGGACCTTTTAGAAGGACAAGTGGGATGATGAACACAAGATTGTAAAACCTAACCAAGCCTTAAAAACAAAACCCTAATCAAGAAAACTACTGTAATAAGTTTTCTTTGATAATTCCTTGTTAAACCGAATCCAAAGCTAGTAACTCCTTGAGTAACCCCCCCCCTTTAGATACTTGGAATGAAACTTGAAAACACTTGGAGCTTGATGGAAATTAATGAAACCCTAATACACAAAAGTGTGCCGTAGGTTTAAAGGAGTGGGGGAGGGAGTTTTTGCTTTGATTTGCTTGTATGAGTGCAAGAGTATAATTATGGACCTAGGACTTTCCTTTTATAGTGTATAGAAAACCTTAAACAACCTAACATGTAACCATGGGACTAATGGTGGTTTAAAGGACAAGGTGTAAGAGCTCTCCTCCTCCCTAGGAGGAGGGTACTCTTGACAAGCCAATTACTTGATACATGTGCTTAAGGTACATTCATGTAAGGTTTAACATGTGTAGAAAAGAGTTAGTGGATTTTTTTGTATTTCTTTCTTATGAAAACCCTTAAGTCCGGTTTTAAGGAGTTGTAAGCAAGCAAAATAAATAAATTTTGGGTATTGGGTATAAATGTGGGTATTTGTTTGAGTGTAGATAGGTAAAGGTGCTTCCGGGTATGACCGAATGTAATTTATTGCGAAACGTAAGCGTTTTACGTAACCAACAAAAATAAATTACAAAAAGTTATAAATTATACTCCTAATAATCATATAACACTTGCTTGATGTAAACTTTAATTTGTTTGATGTCCGTTTACATTGAACGTTGATTTTTAGTTTACGCGATTTAACTATAAGTTAATAATTAAAAGCGAACGCGTAAAACTCTAAAAATAAATAATGGAATTTATTAAAGTTGTAAATAACCTGAAAATGAGAAATGTTATACATACCATAAGAAATTATTGGCAGAAGCTCAAAAAGAAAAAGAAGATTTAAAAACTAAAGTAGAAAAATGGCATAATTCTTCTAAAAATCTTGGTAAACTGCTAAATACCCAAATGAGTGCTAATGATAAGTTTGGGCTTACCCCCATTCACCCCCCCCCCCCCCCCCCCCCCCCCCCCCTTTGCCGGCGACAATCCGATACAACAATAATGCCAGAGGAAACTCAAAATCTATTTGAAAACAATGAGCATCATGGACTTATTGCTCGTTCGATTAAAATCAAAAAAAAAATTCAACGTTTCTTCATGGCGACTAACATCGTTGGCTTGGTCCCATCTCATCGCGTAGCGTCATTGATGAATCAAATCATCAAGTCGAAATTCTCACACTCCTAATTCAATACCGCTCGACTTAAGACGTTGGCTATTTTTGTTGCTCTGTTTCCTCCAATCAATGGAAACGAAACGTTCCATTTAGCTAGATATCTAATCAATTCGCCCTTTTTACGCCGTGGGCTCGTCTATCGGTCCTGGAGTAAGGGCCATTACACTTAACCATAAGTCAAGTATCGTATAGTGTCTCATTAAAATCCTTGACGTCATTAGGTGTATTTACGACTATACTACCACTACACTCCATTTCGGGGAAAGAAGTCTTCTTCACGGCCATCAGTTGATACATTTAAGGCATCATACATCTAATGTAGGAGATGTCTTATCCATTTCTCTCTTTCAACCTCGAGACTAACCATCTCAGCTTCCACCCACCTTTGGAATCTTTACATTCAAGATGGAAATCCATATCATGTCGGTATCAGGTTAACAACCTTGATAGCTCAAATCTACTCATTGTGTACTAGCACACGCACTTTACTTGGTCTTGACACGTCTTCATAACAATCACGCTATTAAACCTACGAACTAACATACTCTTCTAGACACACTTGTTCTGAACATTACCGTAGGTATTTCCACTTCGGAACCAAAGCGGTCATAATGGTCTCGCATGAGCTTATCCATGCAGTCGATAAGAATAGGGTTACTGCATAAGAATCCGTAACAGGGTAAAAATATTGTCTCCACTCCCCCCTCCCCTCCCCAATCACCCACCCCCCCCCCCCCCCCCCCCCCCCCCCCCCCCCCTCCCATTCCGGAAGCCTTGACCTAAAACCATTTTATCTCTTTACCAATGTGTTTTTAAGGGTGCCGAATTTATCCGATTAGTGTGTTCTTCTTAAATTATGCATGTTGATCACAGGTTATGCATAATTAAGGACCAAAGACATCATGTCCTTCCTCGTCAAACGTGCTTTTCCATACTCTACATGCGTAAATTAATTCCAGAAAATTTTCAAAAATAGTAAAAATCATTCATTTCAAAAGAACGAAAAGAAGATAGCACCACCTTCCATTTTTTTAAAGAATTTTTTTTTGAAAAGAAAATTTTATTTGACACCATAGGGTCAGTTTATGAAATTTGAAAACCCAGTTTTTCATTGTTTGCACAATCAGTTTATACAACATAGTCAATTAATGATTTCGAGCAACAAAAAAATGGTCCATTTGTTCATCACACAAGTTCCTTATCGCAATTCACAGTTTTAAATTCATTAACTTCACAAAACACCATTAAATACAGTTTGGTCAACCAACAAAAAAAAACAAAAAAACAAAAAACAATACACTCAAAACAACAAATGGTCACGGCAATTTCCAAAAATAATACCTCTCATGAGGAATATGCAAGCAAGTAATATACAGTGTAAAAAATTCGCTAACTAAAATCAACTTAATCACTCGGTCATATCAATCTCACAATGAGTCTAATGTCGGTGAGGTACAACAACCTTCCTAGCATCACTCAGAAAGAGATAATTCTCACGTACAAAATCATTCAGAAAACCAATAACTATAAGGGGCTTTCATAAACATGACAATAAGGTGGACATTGTCCCCATACATCGAAATTTCCTAAAAATGGGAACATTACATGGTTTCTAAAACCAAAAACCAGTCCTACCATGACGTTGCTATGTTTTAATACATAGAACGAGTTATACACGATCTATACATATCATGAATCTCATGGGTTCTAATTCAAAGCAATGGACTAAATGAATGCGCCAATCACCACAACCCGGTTAGTAAGATACAAACCTTGAGGCAACAATGACCTCAAACTACTAAACTATTTAGGTTCTTGAAACCCTCCTAATTACTAATCCGTAAAGGATAAAAGTATGAGGTTTCGCCTACAGAAAGCATTTCGAATCTATTTTCCAGAAACATAGGGCCCACTGCCCAGAAATTTTTTAGATCCAATGTGAAATTACCCTTTTACCCCTATTTATCAAAGCCGCCTATTTTTCCAAAATTTTATCGCTACACTAAATTGAGTGTATCTCCTAAACTGTGCGTCCGCAAAATCCGAAACGACCGCTCAAGTCTAAGTTTGTTCATAGGCTAATAAATTACAGTTTTCATTTTTAGGGTGTTGCTATATAAGTTTTTGAATTATTATCAATTCGAAATTTTGTTCCCAAATTTTTCGAACTAGTTTGCCTATTTTGGCGATATCTCCTTCGTGGGTTGTCGATATGAATCCTTTCCGAATTCCTACATGTACCTAGAGGTTCTTTACTCATATATCGAATTTCCCAGGTTATTAATAGACACAAAAATATTTAAACATACCCAACAAGCTGCTATCCCAATGCAGTCCCCAAAGAACAATTTTGACAAATTTTTGTAGTTTTACGAAATGAGCAAAATTTGAAAATGCTAGTGATGCTTTTGATGTGAACCCAAATCGGAAGTGATGACCCTAAGGTCTTATACAGGTACCAAAAATTTCTTTGAAAAGTATTACAAAAATATGGAGTTATACTCCCATTTCCCAAAGGTATACCAAGATTTGACTATTTTTAAAAAAAAAAAAAAAAACACGGGGGGGGACGACTAATCTCACTCATCCGGAGGAGTTAACGACCTATCAAAGAACCACATACACTAAGAAATATGTTTAAAATCCATATTGGGATTTCCCAGGTGCCTTATTACCAAAAATAATTTACAATCAAAACCCCTCCACACCCATGCTGGGTTACAAACTTCCGTAAAATTCCATTTAAAAATCCAACCAAACACCATTTTAATTCCTCCAAACACCAATACAAAGTCATACCCAAACGTTTCATGACTTACTATAACTCCTCCAAAATCAGGTAGCAGCGGAATGGTAACATTGGGGTGCTACGTCAAAGTACAACAATCAAGATATAGGAAACGACCATAAATGGACGTTTAAGACAAGATTTCATTCGATGCCATAGCAAAATATCAGAGTTTATACATTAGGTCCCATAAGTTTTAAAAGTCATAAACATTCTTAATTAAACAAAAGCTTCATAATACCCAAAAGATGACTTAAGTTTTTAAAGATAATAAAAGTTGCATTTAATATAGATAAACACAGAATCCATCTTCATTGATATCCGTCACGGCTCCCGTCCAATCTTCATACCCTAGGACCTGAAATTACATGCTAAAAGTCAACACAAAGGTTGAGTGAAATCATAGGTTTATCGGTAAAAAGGGTGGACCACAAGATCGAAGTAATAGTAGACTCTGAAACACATTCAGTAGTCCAAAACGTTTATTATTGCACTAAGCTCATGACCCCGAAGCCTTAACTAGATTTGTGCCCCAATCAGAATATAGGATGCTTGCCAACAACCTAACACCTCTCAATGTTAAATGCACCTTGATCAAACTAGTGACCCAAGGAAAGGTGGGGATTGTCAGTCCCGATAGATCTATCCACAACACTCGCGCTTACTACAATAGCAATTAACGGTTCATGATAAATAGGGACTTCACGGCAATAAGGTAACTTAGCAATAATATTCAGGCAGTAATCTGGATAGCATACACTTTGTAAACACTTTGAAAACACTTAGAAAAACACTTGTGTCCAATAGTAAAACAAGCAATGTAATTCACCCCGTAGATTTTGTAAAACAATCACGTAGTAAAAAGGGGGCTATGAACTCACCTCGAGTGAATGGTAATCAACAAGTATTCACAATAGAAAATGCGTCACGCTTACGATCGAATGCAACCTAATCCAATATAGGTCGTATAAGTACTAAACACTTTGATTATTTATAGGTCGTATAGCTCATCATACTATCGTTCGGGCTATCATAATTAAGAGGTCATGTAGTGACGTATGAGGAGCTAGGACACTTTAAATCGTAAATCCAACAACTCGTCGATACGCCACCCCGAAGAGGCCTCATTATGAAACTCCCTAGTAATATAGTACTTTGATTAACTAATACCACATATAATTCTATATAGCTACATCACCATCTAATCGTTTTAGTGAAATCATATTTATAAAGTAAAAACGTTTATAAGTATACTTTAGTAAAACTGGCGTAACTTTCTCGTTTTAAGTCTGTTTCTTTCGTTTCTTACGTCCACGCCTTCGTATTAAGACGAGTTATCAAAATATAACATTTTCAAAATCTGAGTTTTCTGATGAATAGTGATTTTTACTGTTCATAACAGTTATATATTTATTTTTATAGATTTAGTTATTGTAAATCTCATAAATGTCGTAACTTATTCGTTTTAACTCCGTTTTTAGCGATTTTTTCAAGCACGTTCTCGTAATTAAATGTTCTATTTATTTATGATGGTTTTCTAAAAATAAAGTCCCTGATGAACAGTAACGTTTTATAAAAGTATTAATTATCGTAAACTTGTAATCGTCGTATCTCCTTCACTTGTTTGAGTAGTATCTTTTTTTCGTTATATAATCGGTTTTGAGCTTGCTTATGCATTTTGGTTAGTCATATAGACGTTCTGTTTCTTTTTTAATTTATAAAAGTATGGTCCATAATAATTCGGACCAATTTAGCCATTTGATTTACTTTTGGTGTTATTTGTTTTATCTTGGGTTTGTATATACTTTTTATCACATAAATTACCACTAGTCTTCAAGACTTTTATATACTTGTCTTACATATTATAAAGTTCATGATCCATATTTTATACCCATATAACATGTGTACAAGTTCATAAAATCATGTTTACAAGAAAAATTCACTTTTACAAGTTAAACATATCATAAGTGGTGATTTACTATATAAAACTCATATATGCATAAAATGATGAATGTAAAGACGTTAAGGGTTTTCAGATAACTTATGTGATGTAATATGATAGCCAACACAATCCAAAACCCTTGTTTTGATTATAATCTTAAGCTTGACAGAATGAAACCTAATTTTTCTAAAAGAACCCAAACTTCCTTTATCTGCTTCTACACTTTGTAAATGCGTAACGCTAACCATTCAAACATCTTAGTAGGTCTTAGATACGTTGTGTGTATGCTTGTATAAGTGGTAGAAAAAATTTATAAGGTGTTGTGTTATTGAGGGTTTTGAGGCCGTGAGCTAGGGAGGAGGAAAAGAGAGTATTTGTTTGATTTTCACCTTAAGGAATATCACTTGTATGTGTTACTTGCATTGCTAATGCATTATATATGCTTAGACTAGTCAAAAGAACACCAATGAGGGGTTTTTAGGAAACTTTGGTCAAGATTACTAGTCCTAAGTTGTACTTTACTAGCTCATTAACAACTTATGTCTTTATGTCCCTTAATTGAGCATATATACCATGAAAATTTTGATGTGTTTGACTAGTTATTATCTTGAGAATTAAAATGTAGTGAAAGTATTATTTGAAGTGAAAAATGTGTAAGTGTTAAGTAAGTGTAGTTTTATTTAAATGTGTATCTGAGAATTGTATGATCTAACTTATTTCCTTTATGAAGAATTTGGCCCAAGTGATAAATGTGGGTAAAGTTTTATAAACTTTGAGCATTGGGAATAAAAATGGGATTCTGTTTGAAGCGTAGGTAACTTTGATGGTTCCGGGTATGCTTAAATGTATTTATTTACGAAACGTAAACTGTTTTAATGCACCCAAATAAAAAAAAAAAATAAAATATAAAAATTATTATTACTTTCGTAAATAAATATAATGATTACTTGAGTAAATTTTATTTTGTTTTGGTGTCCGTTTACGTTGATTGTTGATTTATAGCTATATACGCGATTTTAATCTTAACTATTAAAAAATTAAAAGTAAACACGTACGAGAAAGAAAAAATTAGTGAAATATATGACGTCGTAAATGACCTGAAAATACCGAATGTTACACGTACGTTTTGAGACCCGCGAATGACTAGGTATATTTGGTCGATACATCTTTTTATGTATCTCTTTAAATGTCTTGTTTAACCACTTATGATTAGTACCTTGCTATTTTGCAAAACTTGTATAGGAGTTCTAAAACTTAAATTTCATAAATCTCAACTTTATAATAAATTTTGATGAAACTTTTGGATATCCGAATACAAATATTTTTTGAACACCCAAAATCCACATCAAGAAAACCCATGTAAGATTTTTCTTCATTTATTAGAAAATCAGATTTCATACCTTTGTACTAGTTCTTCTCAATACTGTGACAAAAGTTTTAATCCCTCTATAGAGTTACAATATCTTTAAACCCGTTGTGTAATGGCAGGATTTTCAATCGCCACTCCTGTTAATGTTGCCACAACCAGGCTCCAACATGTATAATGGGTCCCCGAATCAGTATCTGAGTCATACTAAAAACACATTGAAATCTGATGAAGAATAACGAAGAAACGAAAGAACTTCCGCTTGACGTACGTTTTGAGACCCACAAATGACTATGTATATTTGGCCGATCCATTGTTTGGTTCTTCTATGTGTATAGCAAACCTAGTACACACTTCATCATCGTTGTCAGAATTGCTTCAGTGATTATCTTGTCTTTGAAGAATAGTTAACTAAGTTTTGTAGCATATTCTTAGCAAGGCTCGAGACAAGAATGCTTGAATGAAAAACATAATTTCAATGTAAGACAAAGAAAGCCTCAGTAAAGCTTACACTACATAAAAAAAACACTTTTGTAGAAAATGGAAACCTATTATTTTTTGTCTAGGAAGATAAGCAACGAGAGAGAAGTCTTCTCTCCAATCTTCAAACTGCTTAACCTAATGTTTTAGGTTAGACCTATTATTTTAGTTAAGTTTTTTCAATTTGGATATCCTAAATCTAGGAAGACAGATTTTTATATCAGAATAACTATGTATTTTGAAAAACTTGTATAGGAGCTCTAAAACTTACAGTTCATAAATCCCAACTTTATAATAAATTTCGATGAGATTTTTTGGAAATCTGAATACAGATATTTTTTAAACACCTAAAATCTACATCAAGAAAGACTAGAAAGTCAAAGTTCTATTAAATATGAGGCATTAAACTCGATATAAAAGGATGGAACATAGAAATAGGAGGCTTTATGAAAATATGAGGCCTAAAGTGGTAGCTTTAGCATCTTTATCATTGATACACCAATGCTTATTAGTGGTTACATCATGACATTTAACCTCAATAAGGCATGAAAAGTTCGTGTGACAAGAACCTAAAAAATCAGCGATATATCGTCTTGTATCCTCAAAGTGACCTTCTAGAATAGTCCAATTATCGGGATCATTAAGGCGATTCAATATGATCTTGCTGATTTGGTGCATACATCATGCAACAATATACGTGGGAATTGTAAGCTCATATTCAATCATACCCATTGTTCATTGTCTATACTCCCCTCTATGTTTTCGCATTATTTGCATAACCTCTCAAGAAAACCCATGTAAGATTCTTCTTCATTTATCTGAAGATTAAATTCACACCATTTGTGAAATTGATAGACTTGTGACCATGTTTGTGCGCTAGCACATCGAGTTATAACTGATACATGATATGTACATAGTTCTTTCTTAACTTTTGCAAGAAGTTTTAAAACCTCCCTAACACCATTGGAGTTAACGAATCTTTAACCTGTTGTGTAATGGCAGGATTTTCAATCGCAACTCATGTTAATGTTACCACAACTAGGCTCCAACATTTCTGGCGGGTTCCCAACTCAGTATCTCAAACACCATTAAAATTTGATGAAGAATAAGGAAGAAACGAAAGAAATTCCGCTTGACGTGCGTTTTGAGGATCGCGATTGTACACCCCGCCAAGGCGGAAACGCGAGGCGCGACGAGAAAGGGAATCATCACAACACATTGGCGTCTATATAGAGAAACTAAAGCATGACAAAAATACAAGGTATAGACACACAGTGTCATGAAAATACCCAAACATAACATCAAAATCCAAAAGGCGTAGAATTTGAAAGAAGATAGTTCTCGCCAAGTCAAGACATGCAGTATCAACTCCTAACAATGCAAACAAAATAATCAGTCAACAAGCCTCAATTCATTGAAATATATGACAGAATAGTTATCTAAGCTTCGTATGCTGCCTACGATCATTAAAGCCACTTTTCCTAACTATCTTTCATCTGCCTGAATACTGAAAAATAATGCTATACCTCAAAACAACGGTTTTGTGAGAAAACATAGTTTTCAGACACACATATTGAATCCATTTCCAAAACATTTTATCCAATTACTGTGATTATAAAACAATACAATTACTGCATGACAATTATGCTGCTAACATACAAGCTAACATGCATTTCAAATCCACAATCTCAAAAATTGGGTAGGCTTACCATCCTTTTCCATCGTACCATATTCTACAATCGATTGTCACTTGGCCATGACCGACACTGGTATTATTGCCATATCACTACATTGACATGCTCTAACACAGACAAGCTAGAATATCAACTAACCTTGACATTGCCCAACACCAATAACATGCAGAAATCACATCAACATAACATGTAGCACATGACGCATATTAGTACATAATAGTCCATGTATTTACACTAACACATAATCACAACAATATAAAAACTCATTTCAACACTTGCATCATTTCCATCTCAAGTTTAAAACGCCATAAAAAGTGGGAATATATAACTCACCTGAATGCTCACAATGCAGCTTCCAATTCCTATATCGTAACTATACAAACAAATAAACACGGTTACACGCGACCAAGCTAAAAGCTCTAGTCCATGTAACTCACACATGATGGATTTTTAAGGGTTTGATTAACCTCCATGTGTCACCCCAACACCATGCCCATACTTAACCATTTCATTTACACATTACACTAGTTACTTACAATTTACTCAGAATTGTAGAATTTTATTGTATCTTTACGCATCTAAAAACCCTACTTGCTGACATCCATAATTCATACCAAAAATCATCTATGTTCCTTTATGTGTTTACTAACTACCATGTGATTCCCAAGTCCTCATTACATGTGTAACTATCCCAAATAAAATCAAACTTCAAAATTGTCCCAATTCGGATCTGATCGCACACTAAAATGCTTGACCTTGCTAACCATACTTAGGCAACTAATTAGAGGCTAATTTTCTCAGGAAAGTTAAAATACATATAGAACTTGACTTCTGTGTGTTGTATAACCTTAACTCGAATTTTAAGTAAGGGTTTTACCTCTCTAATTCTGACCTAAATCTGACCCGTATTTACTATTTTGATAACTTTTCTTGAATCCAATATTTGACCAACTTCCAGAACTCAAAATCATTCGAGGCTGGACGTTTTGAAAAATAGACTTTTTGAACTACAATTTAGGCTTTTGAATAATATCAAAACACGTTTCTATCATCAAGATATCATCAGTTGAACCTTACTAAAATAGCTCAACTTAGATCAATAATATTAACGCAAACCACTAACATACTACTTGCTCATCACACCCTATCCATTACTTAAATCCATACATCATTAAATTTATATATTTACTGGTATTTTTATGAAACCTTGATCCATCATTGATTTTGTTACATGATTTTAACAAATCTAATAAGAAAGAACACACTTACCTTGATTAATAGCACCTAAACCACAACTCTGAATGTTTCTTGGATCCAAAAGTGAAAATCGACTCCTTTAGGGTTTTGGGGGGCTGAGATCGTATGCACACAAGAGGGGAAGGGGAAGGAAATGACTAGGTTTCTTTATATTTAACCCTAGTGAGTCCTTATCCTTTCCTAATTACAATTTGACTAAAAATAAAACTCCTAACCTTCCTAAACCCTATAACCGGTCGTCCCCCCTTAAATACATATATTTATTATTTTCTTATCATTAATTAACTAATTACTTTTTATTATCTTAAGTTTTTATAAAAACCTAAGCTAATTTGAGTAAACCTTTCTACATAAACGCTACTTACTAAACTTTCTAAAAATAACTTTTCATTTCACATTTCACTTTCTATTTTTAGAAAGTCTTCTAGAATTATCCAAATTTCACTCACTTTCTTTTTTTACCAACATGTACGTTTCCATAACGCTTTAGCACTAAAATTATCCAACTATTGACTTAGCATTACATGCCATACACCATTCCTTTTCCAATATCTCTACACGTGAACAATGGAATACTCATCACTTACAAAAACACATTCAAAATGAGATGCCCATACACCTCAAAATGATATCATGCACACACTTAAACAACTTAACACACATATATAACACATAGCACATAAGAAATCACACAAAATAAACTCTTAGCCATTTCTAAAGGTATCACTAACCCGATTAAATAACAGATGTTACACGAATGACTAGGTCTATTTGGTTGATACATCTTTTTATGTATCTATTTTAAGGTCTTGTTATTTCGTCTATGTGTATAGAAAACCTAACATACATTTCATCATCGTTGTCAGTGCTACTTTGGTTATTATCTTCTATTTGAAGAATAGTTATTTCGTCTATGTGTGAAGTAAATTGTTGTCAGTGCTTGACTTCAATCCTTTAGTATATATGAAAATTATATAATAAATATATATAATATAAATATATAAGGATAATATCAATAATAAGTAGAGAGAGTATTCCGTAAGGCTTTTAAGAAGGAAAATTACTTTTGCCCAAAGTAAAATCCCAAAAAAAACTTCCCGGGTCGTTTCTCGACGATGTGTGAATTGAGAATCGGTTACGTTTGTGATCGCAAGTGATGAATGATACATATTTGGTTTTGATTTATTTCTACAATTAACAATGCAAATCAAGTATCTGGCACGTACAAACGAAAAGCAATTAAGGCTAAAACACGAAATAGATAACGGGATATAAATCCCGTTCTTTAAAAAACTAAATTCTAAAATTTTAACCCTACAAATGAAAATTTAATTTTTATAAATCCTAAATGATAAAAGAAAATTAAAAAAAAAGAAATTATATTTTTTTGACTTTTATTTAATTTATTATGAATTAAAAACGGATTTAATCTAAAAAATTAATTAAAAATGCTAAACTAATTTGGAAAATTCTGAAAAATTCAGGAAAAGTACTTTGCACTATGCTAAACCTAAGAAAAATAAAACGGGTGAAACATCTTATTGAAATAAGCAAAAATAGGCTGATAAGCTAAAATGGCAAAATAAGGTTAAATATTAAATGTTGTAGAGTTATACTCGAAAAAGACCCCAGGGCAGATGGTTGGTATGTGTTGTGTTAAAGGCTTGGGAGTTGGGTTGAGGTCAGGGGTTCGAGCCTTGCTCACCCTTGACTTCCCTAATTCCTAAGCTTTTTATTTTTCAAAATTTCTTTTTTTGAAAAAGCTTTATAACTTAAAAATAAGCAACTTTTGCAAAATTACTTTTTATGAAAACTTATAATAAGCCTAAAATAAGCACTACAAAGGTTGACAGTTTTGGTTTTATGCTAAGTAAAAAGGCTAAACTATGGGCTTTTTGAAACACAATAAGCTAAGGAAAAACAAATGAACTATAGACAGCTCATACCCTACTCCTAATAAGCACTATGAATCAAAAATAAGTTAACAAATAAGCTGGAAAAGCTTTAAAAAGCATATAAGCTCTTTGGCTAAAACTGTTAGCCAAACAGCCCTAGGGACACTTTCTAGCTTATTTTTAAGCTAGTTAAGCGATCCTTATGGCTTAGTGACTTATATGCAGAGAAAGCTTATCCTATAAGCTACAAAATTCAGCAAACAAAAAGGAGTTTGAAATTCAAATAAGCCATGAAAAAACTACAGGAAAAGAGCTGATTACACAGAATGCATCTTTTTGGTTTTTTAAGGGTTTTTGTAAAAGACAATTTGGCTTTTGCAGCCCTAAAAATAAGCTAGTATAAGCTACTTTTAAAACTTAAAAACTAAAAACAGATGAAGATTGATGTCTAATAAGCTTATACTAACAAACTAAGATCCTAAAATAAAACTTAACCTATTCTAATTTGCACTTGAAAATTGAACTTTTAACTTTGAAATATACTTAGAAAACTTGACAGGTTTTGACTAAAATCAAAATGGCAAATACTAACTTAAACCTACTGCATATTAAAGCCTTACCAAGCATGAAAACAACATTTAAAAACACTTAATCAAAATCTAAGTAAATAAGCTAAAAAATCAACTCAAAATACCACAGTTTTGAACCACTTTTAGACAAAACCATAAAACTCACATTTAAACCTGAAAAACTTATAAAAACTGATTAAAACACTTAACAGAGATTGACAAATTAAAGTTAATGACCCAAAACAACTTTTACACTCATTTTGACCCATTTTGAACCTTAACCCAAACACTCCCTTAAAATCTAAAGTTCCATTTTAAGCTTGAACAAATCTAAACAAACCCTGGATTTTGAAAAACAGATAAAGCACTAAGCAAGTAAAAGACTAATAAGCAAATCCTGAGAAGAAATAAGCACTTATTAATAAAATAAGCTAATGAGCAGTTCTGACTTAAAGTGGACAAATCATAAGAAATTTTAAAGCAAGCTATAACTAAACTTTAAACTAGGCATATTACACTACTTAAGGACAGAATAAGCAAGATAAGCATAAATAAACAAGCAAAAAGCAGACAATAAGCATGATAAGCTTAAACAAGAAATAAAGCTAAAAATGGTAAAAGGAGTGTGTACCTCAACCCCTTGCTCAAAACAAGGAGTTATTAATGTCATAATAAGCTCTAGTATCATACCCAACTTATAAATAAGCAATCTAAAAACCCTATAAGACCCATAAGCTCATCCATGGCTAGCTTATCATCCAATAAGCTAAAAATCCAAATTTAGATTCCAATGACACATAAAACTCACAAAAACTATAGGAAAAGCTAATATTAGTAAAACAGGTTCTAAAGGCTTATAAGAGCTTATAGAAATGACTTACAAACATGCATAAAGTTAAAAGAGACAGATTTGTATAAGCATAAAAACTAAAATTTTCATTAAACATAAAAGGATTACAAAGCTTAAAAGTTTAAATGACAGAATTTAAAGACTTAAAGACATAAATTTAAAACATTAAAAATTAAATTACACTACTCCTAAGTTACATCAGCCAAATTCTAGCTAGCACTTGTACTTGTTGTGTTTGTTGTGTGAGGAGCTTCAAAGCTTCCATCTCATCCATCAAAAATTCTTAGTCACCAAGTCAAATGATCCTCACCCTTGAATTCTTGTCTTTTATCTTTGACGAATAGGGTTGTGTGGGATTGCCAAGGTGGATTGGAGTGTTGTGGTGTGGGGTTCGTTTAGGATTTTGGGAAAGGGACATGAGAGGTTAGGGGAGATGAATAGTAATTCTGGCGAAAAATGATTTAGGGTACTGTTCGTTTGGTCTAGGGACGAGGGGTGTAAAGGGTTTTGGGGTTTAAGGGGGTAAAGAGTTAACGGGGTTAAGTGGCATTAGTCACAAGGGACTAACATTGTTAGTCCTCAAGCACTAACGATGTAAGTAGTATAAGGGTTGTATGGTAAAGGGGGTTAACGGGTTAAGTGGGTTTGGGCTTTAGTTAATTGTTTTTAGGTCGGATGGTTTAAAAGGAATTTAAGGCTTTTTATAGGTAAAATGGTATGTGTAATATAAAAGCTTGACGGGCTGACCCGGCCTATTAATTTGGGTGCTGGTTAGTCCATTTAAGATTTCTTCGTTTTCGGCCTTGTGTTTGACTTTGACTTTTGTTGACTTTGACTTTTGTTGACTTTGACTTTGACTTTTTCATGCTCTTTCCAATCCCGTGCTCAGTTTTGTCGTTTTTGGCTTCGTTTGGTCCTTTAGTGAATATCCGATACCTGCATAATAAACTACACAAAACAAGCATATTTTTGGTATTTAATGTAGGTTTTTGGTCTTTTAGGGTCGTTTAATAAGGTAAAAAGTATGTGTATTTAAGCACATACCAAAATCCCTCATACTAAGATATTGTCGTGTCCTCACGCAATGCCATAAGTAAACACTTAGGAAAACCAAGAACCTCAATCCCCCTCGACTAATTACCTTGAAAAGTAGCTAAGTGTTCATCAAGGGAAATTAAAGAATCAAATAGCTTTGAAAAGCCTCGTTTTGACCAATTTTATAAATCTACACATATTACCACACATATTTTTGTAATTTTCCTTTTTCTTATTTTTTTTATACTTTTCTTTTTACGCAACTAACATGTATGACTTCTGTTATTTTCATAACCTTTAGGGTCATAGAACAAGACGCATTTTAATCCTAAAAAGCCCAAAAGGATAAATTCATCGTCCCCGACTTTTCACTTGTCCCAAACCAAGATTAAAAACGAAATCACCGTTAAACATAAGTTAAGATGCTAACACTACTCATATTTGCAATTTGTAAGCTTTTCACTCCCGAAAATTATTATATCTTAGGTGAATGTTCTATTTCGACTTTAAACCATGGATCAACGTTTTGAAAAATTTATTTGCTTCACTTTCCACCCAAAAGTAATGAGTTTGAAGGCGAGATTATCCCATGTAGCGACTTTCGTCTCAGCACATCCCAACCTTGCGGCTAAGTGACC
>BQNB010111022.1:0-22435 GCA_026074375.1 Tanacetum coccineum
GATCCACCGTAACAAGGCACGGATCTAGCTGATGGTGGATCCGTGGGTCGCACCATCCAACTGTTTGGGACAGCATTTGAATTTCAAAGGTTTGCCTATAAATAGCAACCTTAAGTCTTCATTTTAGACAACTCTTGACAAATATTTTTCACATACTTCTTTTATCTTTTATACTCTTTGATCATTATACTTTTTACTTAATCCATTACAAGTGATCAACTCATTCTACTCTTTAATGAAGAACACTCAAGAAGACGTCATGCTTCAAGTGTTATTAGTTTAGTTGTGTCATCATGTTTGTGATAATCATTCATCTTGTATATCTTGTGTTGTGTGTTGTGTGTATCATATGTGTATGATAGGTTAGTATTTAGGCCATAAAATACATAGTGTGTTAGATTGGTTCTATCTCGAAGTAGAACTTGGTATTTAGCTTAGTACCGGAAAAAGTGTAAGCGACGTGTACGGTTTTATCCGCCTAAAGGGAGCTTGTTGACATAGTGAAGATAACTCTCAAGTTGGGTACTTGGGGAGTGGAGTAGGGCGAAGAGGAGCTTCATAGCCGAACCACTATAAGTCACTTTGTTATCGGTTTGATCTTTCTTATCTTTACTTGTTTATATTTTGTAGATTTGTTACTTGCTTATTGCATCGCTATCATATACACTTGTGTATATCTCTTAAGTTCACATAAGTTGACAATCTAAGTTTTAATTTTAAAACGGTAAAAACAATTCAACCCCCCTTATAGTTTCCACGTAAAGTTTGTAGCTTTTTATAGTAGCTTGTTGTTTTAGATCTAATCCTTAAATATACCCGATTCTCGTTCACTTTTCCAAGAGAACACCTTAGTTTCGGTCGGATTTAGATCTAAAGTTTCTATTTTTAGTGTTTTTAGTTTAATCTCTAGCTTATTAATCGTATATCTTGTTTATTATAACCTCTGATTGTGTTTTAATGTTGATAAAAATGGTTCTACATCTAAGGCGAGGAGCTTAAGGGTTTAATAAGCTAGTTTAATTTCTTAAGTTTAGAGCTTTTATAGATTTTACAAGCTTTTTAGTATATAAAGTTTATAACTTTATTAACTAATTAGTTTAATAAAATCTAAATTAGAAATAAATTTAAGTATTTTATTTAGTTTATAAAATTGGGTGGTTGTTTTGTTTTCGTTGCTTCGACCGGGTTCTACTTTCTTTCCTAGTTCAATATTTAGTAGTTTTAGTTTAATTAGATTAATATGTTTATTATTATTGATTTGATTGTTGCTATGATTAGTGAGTAGTTATATTTTGCTTGTTAAGTGAGTAATGATTAGTGAATTAAGTGTGAAATTAAAAAGTGTTGTTGATTAATAGGTTTCAGATTATTTAGATTACTTGTTTGGTTATTTTAACGGGCAAAAGCCGAATGGATAACTAAACAATAGTCTAGTAATTAATACCAAGATAAGAGATTATTTTCAAAATAAACCAACGCTGTAAGAAAATAGTTTATTAGACGGGTACTAATTCATCGATAAAAACTTAACTTCACACTTAAGGATCTTTCACCTCACTTGACAAACATATTCGTTTTATATATATTTTAGACCTATTTGCTTCATATTTCGTAGTTTAAATATTTAGTTTAAAAATAAACCAAAAATCTTTGATAATCAAGCATCAAATTAAAAACATAACATAAATCTCAAATTCATATCTCGTCGTGGACTCGACTCCGGGAGGATAATTATTACTTTTCCTAAAGTAATTATTATTTCTAACGGGAATACTATTACCGACTCGTTCTACGCGAATTAGTTTTTGGCACCGCTACTGGGGAGATTTGTACGATTTCTACATTGTGTTTCGAGTTAGTGTCTTGAAGATCCTTTCTTTTGAAAGTTCATTTTCGTGTTTATAATATAAAAAAATCCAATAATATTTTCTATTTCTATTTTATATATATTAAAAAATACCAAAAATATTTTATTTCACTATCTTTACAAAAAATCCAAAAATATTTTCTATCTTATTTCTTTTTAGTGCATGAGCACTCTTTTCTTCTTCGACCGACCTCTTTCCGCCTTCTAGAGATCCCGAGAGATTAATTCGAAGAAGAAATCATGGTGAACCATCACTTTTACTTGATTTTAAAGAAATTAATATGAATCCTAATAACAATCAGAACCCGCCTCATGTGGTCCTATCCTAATAACAATCATAGACCGCCTCCTGCGGTTCCTATTCCTCAAAATCCGGCTCCCGATCTTCGAATGATGGAGGAGTTACTTCAAGAACCTACCGAAGGTGTTAGAGATGCAATCGTAGTTCTTGTCGTTCTTGCAAGTCAATTTGAATTAAAAGTCGGGTTGCTTAATCTTGTAACCACTATCTCGTTTCATGGTTTCGCAAACGATGATCCTCATTCTCACATTCGTAGGTTTACAAAAATAACACAAACCATCAAACTTAATCAAGTCCCACATGACATCATTAAGTTGATATTGTTTCTGTTTTCTCTTGAAAGAGCGGTCCAGACTTGGCTTGAAAAGGAACCTCTAAATTCCATCACAACTTGGGACGATCTAGTATCCAAGTTCGTGAATCAATTCTTTCCTCCTATTAGAACAACCAATCTTCGAAATGATATAACAAACTTTCACCAAAAATACAGTGAGACTTTTAGTGAGGCTTGGGAACGATTCAAAGATCTACTAAAAAGTATCCTCATCACGGATTTTCACCGCTTCATCAAATTGATACTTTTTATAATGGGTTGAATCAATCGGATCAAGATTCCCTTAATTCTGCGGTGGGTGGAATTTTGTTGACAAGAAATACTCAAGAGGCCTTAACTAAAATTGAGAACAAATCTAAAGTTTGAACCTAAAAAAATAAACCTCAAGTTTTGAATAGTATTGGTAGTTCATCTCAAAATGACGCCATTTCTGCTCTTACTAAACAAGTTGAAGCACTCCTTAAGCATATTGCCGCCATGCAAAAACCGGTTCATTCCATTCAAGAGAGTTACAAGACTTGTGGTGGTCCACATAATTATTCCGAGTGTCAAGCCGCCGGTGGCTTCACTCAAGGGGACGTATATGCTGCTACGGGAAACTATAATATGGGAGGTAACTCTAACCAACCTCAAGAAAACCGTAATCTTTTAAGCTATCGTTCCAACAATTATCTTGGGCCACCCGGTTTTAATTGGCAAATAATTCAAATCAGAATAATCAAAACTTTCAGAACAGGAATAACTAGAATCGGTATCAAAATCATTCTAATCAAGGTTATAAAAATCAAGGGTTTAATCAAAACAACCGAGGGAAAATTTTTAACCAAGGGTATAACCAAAACCAAAATCATACCTATAATTAAAACAAAAGTAAAAATTATAACCAAAACCAAGGACAAAGTTTTAACCAACCTCAACCAAACATGAACCAAGCTCCAAATCAATCCTCCACAGATGATTTGTTGATACAATTAATAATCCAGAACCAAAATCAACAAACCTTTAGCCAAAACCAAGAGGCCACAAATCAATTAATACAAACTCAAATGGGATGATGTTCGCTTGACATATATGAAGACAGGATTGCCATAGATAGGTTGCGTGAGCTTGTCTACTTTAGTTATGCAAATTACATTATATATTGAGATATTGACAATGCAAGTAATGTAATAAAGCGAAAAATTCCCCCGTATAATTGTGATCATAGTAAAATAGGTTGATGAAAATTCTTGGGTAGTTATAATTATGGACCAGGTGCACATTCAAGTCCAGAAAGTACCACACGAGTCCCATCTCCGGTAATCCAGCCAGTTTCCAATTCTAAACCAAATGAGATTCATGAGCGAAATCCTCATCAGCCTCTAATTCCTTAACCTTCGAGGTTGAACAAGGAAAAGCTTCAAGATAAATCTGATATCCAAATTCATAAGTTCTTACTGATGTTCAAAAAACTTCACTTTAATATCAGTTTTGCTGAAGCTTTAGCTCAAATGCCAAAATATGCTAAGATGTTGAAAGATCTTCTTACTAATTAGAAGAAACTTCTAGAATTGGCTAATACTCCTCTTAAAGAGAATTGCTCAGCGGTCCTCCTTAAAAAGTTACCTGAGAAACTCGAAGACCCTGGGAAATTTCTCATTCCTTGTGATTTTAGTGAGCTTGAGGAATGCATGACCCTAGCCGATCTAGGTGCCAACATCAACCTAATGCCTCTATTTATTTGAAAAAAATTAATGTTACATGAACTTATACCCACTCGTATGACCTTAGAGTTAGCTAACCGGTCGGTTGCTTACCCAACTGGTATAGTTGAGGATGTCTTCGTGCAAGTGGGCAAGTTTATGTTTCCTGCTGACTTCGTTGTCATTGACTATGATGTCAATCCTCGTGTCCCCCTTATCTTAGGGAGACCATTCTTGAGGATGGCCCGTGATCTAGTTGTAGGTTCCTAGTTTATTTCAAATACACACCAATATGTTATAAGAACTAGAGAGAGAAAGAAATATGTTAGAGAGAAAGAGGGATGGGAGAACATACTCAAAAACACACACTAGAAATAAGAAAATGTATTCAACCAACACCCTCTCTATGTATGGAGAGGGTTAATATACTTACAAGATATGGGCCAGGCCGGGCTTTCCTTGGACTTTTTATAAGTTGTCCCAATTAGCTTACTAATTATTACATATTATAGACTAACTATTATAAAGGCTCGTGAGATCGATAATGATCATCACTTCACTAGAAACTGTATTTCTAACAATCTCCCCCTAAGGGACGGTTGTTGAGATCTCATGAATGATCAACACTTTATGTATTTCTAACAATCTTTCCCTAAGGAGTGATCATAGAGATCTCTCCTTGTGACCTTGATCATTAATCTTTAAAGCTTCTTGTCTTGATCTTGAGTCTTTTTTGGTATAATAGTTGATCTTTTTTCTTGCATCTTTATGTAGTGGTCTTTGATCATTATGCTTGAGCTCATTCCTCCATGCTTGATGGTCTTGTGATCTTGAGCCTCTATTACTTGATTTCAAACTTCTTGAGATCATAAATCTTGCATCATCATTTGATTATCTTGTTCTACTTTGCCTTCTTGTGTTATTGTGTTCTTATGACTTTGGACCCACATGCTCATTCTTGGTATTATCTTGAAAGCTCGCTAACAATCTCCTTGAATAGACTTTGACTTAACAACTTGATGTCTTCAAGGAAAATGTTGATTATCAGAGTAGCGGAAGACTTTGTAACTTGAGTTTTCTTGAATACTTGAAACTTTACTTCTTTAAGTATGAGCATGTGGTTGTGAATTCGACTCGTCATGGACTAGATATTGCTACCATCGGGAAACCTGCAAGTTTAGGTTAGTAATAAGCACAGATATGGACGAAAGTGTCTTTGTCACTTCGTCGAATAAGGTTGCAATAACCACGGTTCCCCGTTAATCAGTATAAATACTGCCTGTGATCAGGTAGAATTCAAAAGAATCTCCTTGACAGGGTTTCACAGCTGCACTAGCTATTCTTGTTACCGGAGCGTCTCAAAGCAGACAACACGATAAGAGTGAATCGGTAAGTTACTATCCTCCCGATTGAGTCGTCAATTCATGTTCAGCTTTCCTATGTCCAAATACCCTTGTGAGGCTGCCCATGGACATAAGATTGAAAATTGATTTAAGAAAATCAGTTGACGTGTTAATGAGTAAAGATGTTTCTAACACGCCAAATAGTTTTTATCTTTTCAAATTCATCCGTTAATTTATATATTGAACCGATATTGATATTCAGTTGTCACAAGTTTGATTCATATAAAATTGCACAAGTCACCTGCCGCAGTGCTTGTTTGATGTTGGCACTGGTAGGATTTCCATCGTCACTATGAATACTGTGCGGTATCACTATGATGTTCTGTAAATATCACAAAGATAATGCCTAGGACTCTTAGTGTCTCACATGTATTCATAGTGTATGAAACAACATGTGTATTTTAAAATTATGTCCTATGAGATTTATATTGATCTCTTTTGGCTCTAGACTCAATAAGTGCAATTTTGGTTCTAGTAATTGGAGGCTGGAGCTGATTTCCACCTTTTCAATATCAACTAACTCGTAGTGAGAAAGTCAATAGAAATGTGTTTAATCTCTGTGAGTTTTGAAACAAGAGTCTTTTCGACATTGAGTGGCTAGGGAGGGTTGTGCATTACATCACTGGGTCCATGATGACTATCTTCAATACCAGACAACATCTTAGTGTTTTCGATAGCATATGTGTTGACCCGGTTTCTGCCTAAGTGTAAGGAGGGCTTCTTTGTTTTCACCCTTTATCTTTATATTTCTTTTTCATTTTTTCAACCCCTTCAATGCTTACCAAAACTTCATCACTAGCACCTTGTTGGGTTTGTTCCAGTGTTAGCTCTGTTTTAATATGCATTATTCCTTTTTCTCAATTTACTCCTTTCTCATATCATACCTAAGGACTTCTAATCTAACTATTAGAATGTCCTTGGGTAGATCCCTCCGGTTCTAGCTGGATTGTGGGACTAATACCTATACTTAACTGCCTTATATCTCCATCAAAGTAATTACATGGTCGGTCTTTTGGTATTTCCACAGTAGCCAATAAAATCATTTGAAAATCAATTGAGGTACTTGTGATATAGATCAAAACATTTGTACCTTGAAGGTTTCACTCTTTTCAAAATTACTCCCCCTTAATATGTGCTTCGATATTCGAAAATGTTTAGCACATAAGTACGATGAGCTGCACTTGAGTCAAATATGATCACATATATTACATTTTAGTCCATTTTCTCCCCCCTTAAAAATAGCATACCATATGATGTTTTTGAACACAATTGAATAAAATGACTATTTGAGATTTGAAAACACATGGGAGGAGATTATTATAGCATGATTTTGTTAGAACATTGTCTTAAGCTCCCCCTTAAATTATTGAGGACCTGATATAGTGTTGAGTACACAATTTTAAATGATTTTGAATTTATTGAAAAATTCTTGAAACAATTGTACTCGAACAATATATATTTATAAAGTTGCACTACATTTATACAAGATGAGTTAAGAGACATGACTGATCCTTTTCTAAAACCTGAGAATAACCAACATTGTCACTCTGTTCGAAACATCAATCTTTGGTCAGTCGTATCTTTCTCCTTATAGAAGCTTTTGTAGTTTCCCCTCGAACCCAGAATCCTTTGATGAGTAGATACAGAGAGTTCTTTAGAATAGAATGATGTAAATTGTAACATCAAAGTCAGCTAAGTCCTGAATGTCGACAATTATTCCCTCTAAGTAGCCAAAATGATAACACTAAAGACAACTAAGTCCCGAATGTACACACTTCTTTCTGTAGAATACTAACTATCTAAAGGAATCATCATACCTATGTGAACCTCTTTAATCAAGTTTTACTACTTCTTTGAGATTAAATTTATTGATTAATCGTTTGGGGAACTATTAGTGTAAACAGAAACATATCTTCCTTTTCTGGATTCCTAAAACTACGGAATTATTTTCCAAAACAATCTAAGCCTTTTAGGAATTTATGGTGTTGTCAAACAAATTTGATCGTATGTAGTTTTTAATCCTAAAGCACAATTCCTTGGATTATATTTAAACAACCTAAAATTTATTAACACTTGTTGAAAAACTTAAGCCCTTGAAGCTAAATAAATTACTTCCCCTCAAAATTATTTAATTTGTTTAAGCTAAAAACTTTTTTCCTCGTTATAATTTTCACAGAGAGTTGTGACTGATTTGGAAAAGAATTGTTTTAAAAAAAAAAGGGATTAATTTATTATCACTTTTTCTTCCCTCTAAAAAAACTCCAATGACCCGTTTTCTATTTAAAGAGCTGTAGTCGTTGTTTAAGTGATATAAAATATCTTTTGAAACCTTTTTTTTAATTCTTGGGAACACTGATTATGTTTCTTATTCTTCCTAAAAATAAGATTTCTCTTATTTTGACAAATAAATGCACTGACACGTACACTTATTTTAAGCAAGCACGGGTTGTGTAGTAAAGTATACACAAGCCTTTGTATGAATATGAAGTAGTTCATACCCAAGAAAAATTAATTTCCCGTTGTGAGGAAAAGTTATCTTTTTGTCGATATACTTTCCTTTAAAATGAAAAGCGGGTTACAATCTGAAATAATTGTAAGCCATATGACATGTTTTAAACACACTTTACAACTTCTGCTCAAACTTTATTTACAACTCCGTGTCATTGTTTAATGACATTTCTAAAGTCGAAAATATTATCGATTACAGAAGACATGTCATGGAAATATATTTTTGTATTTTTTGAAATTTTATAATTTTGTATTTTGATTTTATAAAATTTTATAAAATGAAAAATCTTTTTGTGTTTTTAGATTTAATTATTTACATAGGATACATGAAGAATTACCACCATTATTTGTCCTTTGAGATAGTAGATCTCAACCAGACTGTTTCCCACCAAATAGAATCGGATTGTCATTTGCGTCAAAGTAGCACCGAATGGCATGTTCTTGTAGTTGACTTCTTGTTGAAACCGGTCGAGAAGGATCGCCAATAATATTCTCCAATGGGTGATTCTTTGTCAACTTAGCGAGAGTATCAAACGATTGGTTAAGATGATGTAAATTTAATGGAATGACCCCTTGTAAAGTTGTTTATTCAGAACTCAGGTCTGAAGAAAGATTATGAAGGAGGGGTGCATTATCAAATTTTGCATTTTGATATCCATGAATTTGTTCTTCAACACCTTGATGAATGACTTGAGATTGAAATTCCTGATTTGTTGGTGAAGTACTAGCAATTGATACATCTTGATCAACGATAGTTAACGAAGGTGAACCGACTAGATCAACAGCTCTTGGAGCAGTAACAACTACTGGATCTGGAGAAACAGAACATGGTGGAGGATTGAGGTACTCATCAAACAATGGTTGAAACAAGATCTCATAGTCTTTCTTGGATGGTGAAACATAAGGTGTTGGAGAAACTAGGTTTTGCACGAGTCCCGAACTGATGTATCCAGGAGTCATTTGATGAAGGTCGAGTCCTGAACCGAGTTGTTCAGAAGTCATTTACCATATGACCGTTTGAGGATGGGAGCACACTTATATTGAAAAGATCTTATCCGAGTTAAACCGTATTGATCTCATTTTATTCACTTTTCTCCCCCTCAAAAAGTGCATATGTTGTTGCCATTTTTTATGAACAAGTGAATAAAAATACAAGCTAATATATGTTGATCTACTTGTTAACTGAATGAGCATGAGAACTTATAGAAGTTGTAGAAAAGACCGCTCGTAAATAAGAAGATTTCTCTTCTTTTGAAGATAAAGCGCACTAAAGCATACACATTTTTTTCTATGAGGAGCGGGGCCTGAAGTGTTGTCTGCAGACGCTATTTGTCATTGAGGAGCGAGGTCTGAACTGATGTGAATAGACATCATATGTCTTAGATTAGATGTGTAGAACAACCCGAATCTAAGTACCAAGGTACGATTTGTATGACTTGCATTGGACACTAGAAGAACATGGAGAAATTGAAAATGTGGATCCTTAATTTTTGTTGGGTTCCGAGCTGTTAGAAGTGCTAGATCCTACAATCTTAGGCGCATTACTCAAACCCACATGTTTTGTTTCTTTGGGTCTCTATTGAGATGTACTACTTGGTTTTATGTTCTTGATTACAGTTGATGTAACAGGTTTCCTAGGAGGCACTATTTTAGTAGATGTGAATCTAGTTAAAGGACACGTAGTTCCAACTATAGTGAAAGTTCTTCCTGTAGGTACCCATCTATAACCAAAAAATTTAGATATTTTACGAGTAGGTTTCCATTATTTATTATTAATGCCCTTGACAGACTTAGCTCTAGCACGTGCATTCACACCAGACAAATAATTCACCACACACAGATCAGGATTTGCATCAAATAAGCATTTTTGCATGTAGAGTACACAGCTTCAGACAAACTATTTTCTTTATTCAGACTAGGCTTAGCATTCCTAGTGTGGGCTTCTACACTTTGATATTTCTGGTTGCTACTTGATGTTTGAAGGATCCTAGTGTTTTTTGTAGTACTTCTAGGGATTGATCCGCTATCATTAGTAGGACTTTTTACACTTGTAGAAGGCACTAAAGGTTTGTTAGTGGTCTGCGTCTTGTGTAGATCTACTCGTTTTTTTGTGTTATTTTATGATGTTGTACTAGTCTTTGCAAAAGTGGCTTTCCTAGCTTTGTTCATTGGTGTGACGGTAACCAACTTCTCACTCTTCAATGGGGAATTAGGATAAGTATCACTAACATATACTAACAACTCCTGAATTTTTTTCGTGTACATACAAGCTGATTACAACAAATAACGTCACTTTTATAGCATTCAATTTTTTCCCATGTATATAAAAAAAAAAAACCCTATTTTGTATAAATTTTGCAAAGGAATTGGTACTTAATCGTTTGTATTTCAAGAATTGCAGTAATTATGGAGTACTTGGTGGAAGATTACAGTTAAAAAGGCACGCCAATTCTGGAGGACCTTAAATGACTGACATCCTATTACGTCGTGAACCATTAAAGGAAGGGAGATTACGCCCGTATCTGTGCCTGCACTTTCACAAAAAAAGAAAAACAAAACCACAAAAAGGGGAATAAAAGATCAATACCCCGTAATCCAAAGGGGAAATCCTATAACGTTTTAGTATTTTCAATTTTTTTGTGTTATTTTATGATGTTGTACTAGTCTTTGCAAAAGTGGCTTTCCTAGCTTTGTTCATTGGTGTGACGGTAACCAACTTCTCACTCTTCAATGGGGAATTAGGATAAGTATCACTAACATATACTAACAACTCCTGAATTTTTTTCGTGTACATACAAGCTGATTACAACAAATAACGTCACTTTTATAGCATCATTTATCCCATGTATATAACCTATTTTGTATAATTATTGCAAAGAATTGTTACTTTGTATTTAAGAATTGCAGTAATTATGGAGTACTTGGTGAAGATTATCATTCGTTAACTCGGTTAGTTTATCTTGGCTAAATTATTACTCTTGTATTGATTATGATGTTTGAGGGATAATACCTTCGAGTATTAGCCTTTATTATGAAGATCTGAATGTTTGGTTTTGTTTATCTCGATTGCTTAATTTATCGTTGATTGCTTGATTATGTTTATCAGATGATACTCGTTTATGTGCTTACATATGCGTTCAATCCGGGTTTAGGATATCACTTGTAGCTTAACTAAATATCAGATAGTTCTCATATAGTAACTTATATCAGTAGAATTAATAGTCTTGCTAAATCTGATTTTAGGATATCGCTTGTAGCTTAACTAGATATCAGATAGTGCCTTTGGTTTAGTGAACAAGTTAGACTAGTGGTGACCTAGGATTAACAAATAACGTTCTAATTCCCTTGGCTTAGTTTGGACAGTTAACTACCACTTATATAAAATACCGTAAGCAGTAAGTTGGTAAAGTCTCTATGAGCTAGGGTTTAACAAGATCACCATTGCTTTAATCCCTAAGATAGATTATAATCAGCAAATAAGGATCCATTATGCGGATACATTTAATTGTGACAAAATTCTTCGTATCTAGGTTTAAGGAAGAAGTACCGCCTTAATCTTAAGAATGATATGCCGCCTCGAGATAAGTAATCATTGCACTAAATAAACAAAACCAATGTTCTAATTAGATTAATCATGGCTAATACAATTTTCTTATATTTGGCTAGACCGCTCTTTTATCTTCTGTTAATTTGCTTGCGTGTGTTATTGTGTCTTGAATTTATTTAAGTCACCACCAAACCCGTGCAAGTCTCTCAGGCTGAAAACCCCCTTCTCCGTTAGAATTAGGATTAACATAGGTTTTGCATAGGTTTAACATAGAATAGAATTAACTTAGTTTATATGACCAAAATATTAATAAATTGAAAGATTGTTTCTCGCTCTTAGTGATCGACACCCTACTTACCACGAAACTCTCATCTGACCGGGTACACTGCCCGTTAAAGTGTTGTTTTTTGTTAAGTCGGCAAAATATAAATTTAAAACTTGAACCATTATAATTACAACCTCACAAAGACACATCAAGCTTTTGGCGCCGCTGTCGGGGAGCAAAAATTTAATCTTGATTTTTATTTGATATTTTGGTATTTAATATTAGATTAGATCTAACCCTTAGGATTAGTGTAATTTAGATTAGTGTATAATTTTGTATAATTCTGTATATTTGTGTATTGTTTGCTTGTATATTTGTTAGCTTAATTGTTTGTGTGTTTAATTGTTTTCTAATACACTGTTCTGGTCGATAACTTGATATGGCGTATCCACTTCCATTGAATACGGTATATCCAACTTTCTTATCCAATACAGCGTATTCGTTCAACAGATTAATACGGTGTATTCAGATCAATTGAATACGGCGTATCGATCATCTAATACATTAACAAACTTTAAGTTATCGTATTACGTTTCTGTGCTTTATTGTATTCCTTCTTTCGTTGCATATATTGCTGATTGTTTGTCCTCTGTTTCAGGTAGTGCATTACAAGGAGTTTGAAGAGCTCTTTAGAAGACCTAAAACGAGTATCACAATTAGATAGGAAGCTTCTCAAGACAACTGGTCTTGATCGTTTGAGTTTTATAGGGGCTCAACCTTATTACTGATCCTGAAAATCAGTTTGGAAGAAGAGATTACAAGAAACAATGACGAAACTTACTTTAGAAGAGTTTCTATGTATGTTCATGGCCGAGATTGCAAAAAGGCATGATGAACACTCCAACTTGATCAAGAAAATACAAGCCTCCACGAATTTCGCATTAAGGAATCAAGAAGCCTCAATCAAAGCTTTGGAGATCCAAGTTAGGAAAATGAGCATAAATTTGCATGAAAAATTATCTTGAGATTAATGAAGCTCGACTGAAATTATGCCAAATGCTAATGATGAGACGATTTCTACTTCTATTGAAGCTGGCATGCCTTCAATACGTCGTATTAATGCTAGCCAATACGCCGTATCGAACTTACAAAACAGAAACTTATTTTCTGAGTCAAAGAAAACCACTGGACCTTTTCCAAGTCGCTTGAATGATGATAACTGGGACGAATTGAAGGAAACTGATGAAGTAAAAGATTTGGAAGCTTATTACACTGATACAAAGCCTCTTGGCAATTCCATACCCTAAAAGGAGAAAGACCCCAGGAAGTTTCACTTTACCCTGCTATATTAATAATGTTTGCTTTGATAATGCCCTTGCTGACTTAGGAGCTAGCATAAGTGTCATGCCTCTCTCGACCTACCTTATATATGGTTTAGACGAATTAGCTCATACTAAGTTGACAATTAAATTAGCAGACAAGACAGTGAAATATCCAAAAGGAATTGCTGAGAATGTACTAGTAGGTATTGGTAAGTTTGTTTTCCCCGTAGACTTCATCATTTTAGATATACTCGAGGATTTCAAGACCCCCTTAATCCTAGGAAGACCCTTCTTGTCTACTACTCATGCTATTATAAACGTGTTTAAAGCAAAGATAACTTTAAGAAATGGGAATGATAAAATTTTCTTTAAAAGTAATAAATCTACTAGTAACATAATTAAGAGGGTCTATGCATTAAGTTTGATTAAAAGTATGAAACTTGATTTAGAAGCTAGGATAATAGGAAACGCGTTGAGGAAGAATAGATCGCATGACCCTAAATTTGAGGATTACACTGAATTGTACGATCTTAATGTACCATTAGAGCTTAGGAAGTTAAGGCTAAGAATGATGCTAGAATGGTTAGCGAAATTTTTGGATATCCTAGTGATTATGACCAAAGTGAAAAGATCTGTATTAATTGTGCCCATAACTTGAAGTTTTCATGCATGATAGGTTTTGAATTTATACACGCCAATTTCTTACCAAATCTACCTATCAAAGTCATGTCTAAAAAGTTCTATAAGTCAATAATAAAAGACAAAATCGAATTTAGAGGAAGGAATAAGTTAGGGGACTGTGCTAATGTACTAATCTTTATTGGAAACTTTTTTGTTGTTACTAATTTTGTAGTTATGCAAGATATGGATCCTTACATTGATGAAGGAATAGGAGAAGTGGTAGTTGGAAAACCTTTTTGCGAAGTTTCGTGTGTGAAAACTAAAAGGTTTGATGGAATCATTACTATCCACCGTGAAGATGAAAGTGTAACTTACCAAATGGTGCGATCACATCCAAGGTTTAAACGCCACACTAATCAACAATGCAACAAGATCCCGCCATTACTGAAGGTAAGTGAAGAAGATAAGATGAATGAGATCTCGCACTTATACCAAAAGCTAGAGAGGTTCTACAAATGAGTTTTGAATCTAGGACCCAACTTTATCCGAGATCCGTCAATGGAAGAATGGCTCACGCACGGGCACGTTAGCGTGCATGAGATGGAATGGTGAAGGATGTTAAAGAAAAAGATTAACTTAAAGACTTAGCTGTAAACAAAAGTACTTCCCAGGAGACAACCCAGATTGTTATTTATATTTTATCGAGTTTGTCTTCCCAGACATCAATACGGCGTATCCGCTCCATACCATACGGCGTATTGAATGTCTGGACGTTGTCAGTCCTTTATTTTATGCACTTTAAAACATTATTGTCAGTTCTGTCCATATGGCGTATTCATGCACATGATACGGCGTATTCGGCAGACTAACCCGTATTTAGATACATTTTACAGGTCTCTATACGGCGTATTCTAGTTTATGGATACAGTGTATTGATCTCCTATACAGTTTAGTTTATTTATAATTAACCATAGGTACCGAGATAGGAATGCATGGTTTTTCCTAAATTTTGCACAGGTCCCGAGCAAATATCAAAGGAGTTTCTCATTCTAATTCTTTTAATTCCCGTTTTTAATGATTTTTCTATACAACGAGGACATTGTATAATTCATGTGGGGGGATAAGAATTAGAATGATACTTGTCTTATTTTTCACATAAAATGCTTAAATTATGCTCAAATTTAAATTTTTTTCAAGCATACCTTTTGTGAAATTACTTGTTTCATAACCCGCACACAACAACCCTTATTAGATATTGTGAGGATTTAACCTTTTCCATTTCCAAATGTTTACCTAAATTCCACAAAAATATGAGTGTACCGGTGATGTTGTGGACTTTAGGACTTGGCTTGGTATATCTATTCGAGATCATAATGATGAGTACTATGGATTTAGATGGAGTAACTTGTTTAAATTGGTAAATTTGTGGGATTACACCCAAAAAGTCTATACATATTGTTTATTAACTAACTACATTGGTTAGTTAACCCCCGTATAAACACTTTATTTACTTTCATTATAAGAGTAAGATCCCCTAGAAAAACCTGTAGAAGCATCCTTTTAGAATAACACCAAATATTTGTTTCGTTACACATTTACACCTTAGCCTACCATGTTAGATTAAGTCCATTTACAGTTGCTAGTTGCTTAAAGTGTAAAGTATGTATTTCTTGAGTCTTGTGTCATTTTCTATCTTTGGTATGGTTGGGAAAGAATTTGCACATTGCGAATAGGAATGTATAAAGTAGTTAAAACTCATGTATTTTTACTACCATCACAATTATTAATACGTCCGAATAATGAAGAATTATCGAAGGAATTATCCGAAATTATTATGATCGTGAAGATGGTGAAATTACACCGAGATTAGTAGCTAGTATTATGAAGAAAAAAAAATCAAAAAAATTAGAAAAATCGTAACAAAAAAGAAGAGGAAAGTTTGAAGATAATCGTTTCGCAAAAGCTTAAACCGAAGGAATTTTATGAAGGATCAATTATTCGTTGATACGTCTTATAAGTCAACAATGTAAAGTTTTGTATAAAGTGGTAGATATCGCCACTTGTCTTGTAAAAGTATGTAAAGTATGGGATGAATAGGAAGTTGACCGTTACGGGAACGCCAACTTAGGTTGTTGTTTTTGATCTATGATCAAGACGTTTATGTAAATAGTTGTGTCTTTATCATGGTAACGGTCGGAAAAAGTGTCTAGCAACTTGTGCCTTATTTGTTTCGGACTTAATCTCTTTGCTTCGTAATTTTTATTTAACAACAATTTATTTCCCTTTTCTAATGACTAACCATGGGTTTTACGCGAACGAGGATGTAATTGAGTCATGCATGTCTATTCTGTCGTTACAGCCATGTATGCGTGATTCAGCTACCTTGTTGGTTTATTGCTATTGGTGAAAGTTAGAAGATCCATACCCTATATCATTCTTCATCCTAACCCTTGGTTAAACTCAAATGAGGATGTGATCGAACACACATGTCTATTTCGTCGTTACGGACATGTATGTGTGATTCAGCTGCCTTGTTGGTGTGGTACTTTTGGTGAAAGATTGTAGAATGATCAACCCTAAGCCTTATAATAAAAACCCATTTTACCTTTATAAACTTGTTACTCCTTAGCTCTAGTGGTGGAGATGTGTATCCTTGCCAATCTTATGATAGAATACTCATCATGACCGAGCAATTGAGCGAATTAGTTACATGTTACCACATAGATTAGTTGAGTGATTTGAGTGTTTTTATCTACCTATTTCGTGAGGTGTTTGGTTGTGTACTTGTAATAGATCAAATAAATGCTTAAACGGAAAAATTTCTAGGGATACATTTTATAAAATTCTAAAGGCTACTTGAGGACAAGTAGGATTCAAGTGAGGGGATATTTGAGGACATCAAATAACATTACTTTTATAGCATCATTTATCCTATGTATATAACCCATTTTGTATAATTATTGCAAAGAATTGTTACTTAATCGTTTATATTTAAGAATTGCAGTAATTATGGAGTACTTGGTGAAAATTAGCTAAAAGGCACGCATTCTGGAGCTTAAACGAAGAAATATGAAGAAACTAATTCCAACATCCTATACGCCGTATCCATCAAGGAAGATACGGCGTATCTGTGCCTGCACTTCACAAAAGGACACGAAGGAGTAAAGATCAATATGTCGTATCCAGAGGAATCCTATACGCCGTATTTAAGTTATAGAATGTGAATATTCTGGAAGATATCAAACGTGGTCCCTACTCCAAGAAACCCCCGATACGCCATATTGACCTCAGTCAATATGCCGTATTGACCAAATTCCAGACCTTATAAATAGAAAACATAAAAAAGGGTTTTTAGTGTGCTAAATCATATTTTCGATACCTTAACCATAAAAGTCGATTTTCAAATGAGAAAAAGGGCAGAAGAGGTCGAGCATAGCAACTAATTCCATAGGAAACACCTTGTAATCTCCTGTACTCCTGTAATCATTCAGTTTTTGGTATCATTCGTTAACTCGGTTAGTTTACCATGGCTAAATTATTACTCTTGTATTGATTATGATGTTTCAGGGCTAATACCATCGGGTATTAGCTATTATTATGAAGATTTGAATGTTTGGTTTTGTTTATCTCGATTGTTTAATTTATCGTTGATTGCTTGATTATGTTTATCACATGATACTCGTTTATGTGCTTACATATGCGTTCAATCTGAGTTTACGATATAGCCTGTAGCTTAACTAAATATGAGATAGTTCTCATATAGTAACTTATATCGGTGGAATTAATAGTCCTGTTAAATCCGAGTTTAGGATATCGCATGTTGCTTAACTAGATATCAGATAGTGCCTTTGGTTTAGCGAACAAGTTAGACTAGCAGGTGACCTAGGATTAACAAATAACGTTTGGATTCCCTTGGCTTAGTTTGGACAGTTAACTACCACTTATATAAAATACCGTAAGCAGTAAGTTGGTAAAGTCTCTATGAGCTAGGGTTTAATAAGATCACTATTGCTTTAATCCCTAAGATATATTATAATCAGCAAATAAGGATGCTTTATGCGGATACGTTTAATTGTGACATAATTCTTCATACCTGGGTTTAAGGAAGAAGTACCGCCTTAATCTTAAGAATGATATGCCACCTCGAGATAAATAATCATTGCACTAAATAAACAAAACCAACGTTCTAATTAGATTAATCATGGATAATACAGTTTTCTTATCTTTGGCTAGACCGCTCTTTTAGCTTCTGTTAATTTGCTTGCGTGTGTTATTCTATCTTGAATTGATTTAAGTCACCACCAAACCCGTGCTAGTCTCTCAGGCTGAAAACCCCCCTTATCTGTTAGAATTGGGATTAACATAGGTTTAGCATAGGTTTAGCATAGGTTTAACATAGAATAGAATTAACTTAGTTTAGATAACCAAAATATTAATAAATTGAAAGATTGTTTCTCGCTCTTAGTGATTGACACCCTACTTACCACGAAACTTCCATCTGACCGGATACACTGTTCGTTAAAGTGTTGTTTTTGGTTAAGTCTGCAAAATATAAATTTAAAACTTGAACCATTATAATTACAACCTCATAATGACACATCAATAAGCTAACGCATTATCCAGAGGATTTGAGATTCTAGCTTGTTCAACTATATCACGAAGAGTGTCGGCATTTTCTTTAGTGATCCTAATATAGTCTACATGTGCTTCCCTATTATTCTTAAGCTTTAAGGTGAGTGGTTCCAAATCTAACTTAGGCACTGTTGGGGCATTCACTTTTGACTTATTCACAGATTCACTACAATCAGACACACTTTTTCTGTTCAATTCTTGAATGTGTTTTTTCAAGTTGCTGATTGTGGTGTCCTTTGCTTGTAGTTGAGCTTTCAATTAATTTATTTTGAAAAGTTCATATAATTCAGGAGCATCTTGATTTTTGCATGGTTTGTCATTTTGAAAACTTTCTTTGTTATGTTGGAGTTTTAATTCAAGAGAAATACACTGTTGTTCAAGTCTGGAACATGTTTTTGAAAGTTCATTCATTTATGAAAGCTCAGCTGCAAGTTTCAAATTCTTCTCATATTCCTCAATATAACTTCTTTCCATACTTTGATAATCGTTAATGACAGCTAGAGAATTAACAACAGTATGTACAAGATCTTGAGATACAAGTAGCTCCATTAAACGATCATTTTCCATTTTCATCACATCAAGGGCAATATTATCATCAAGAAAAGTATTTGGCACATGTAGCATATTAACAAATTAAACATCAGCATGCATTACAATATTCACAACATCTTGATAGATAATATGCTCTAAAAGACGTTCATTCTCAAGCTTTAATTCTTTCTTTTCAATTTCAAACAACTTCTTGTCTACAGAACACTTTACCATCAACATCACTTCCATTTGGTAAAAAATAGTTTGAACTTAGTAATTTCATCAAAAGAGTTTTTATCAACACATTAAATGTGTCTTTTAAAACTTTTAAAAATGGAATTATTTCAGTTAGAAAACATGCTTTTGTATGTTCAAAACCCTAAGCATCTGCAGATATAGCATCAGATGTAGTTCTCTTTTTGACCACCTTGACAAAACTGGCAAGATGATATTTTAGTTTTTTAAGACTTTCATTTACCAAACTTACCTTAGGAAGTTCACTCGGAGCTTCATTTCTAACAGGTGTATGTGTCTTAACAAATGTGTCAGGATTATAGTTTGAATGTTTTAACCAAAAAGCTTGTTCTGCAGACAATTCTTGTTGAGTAACAAAACGTTACCAAAATCTTCTTTCATGTTATTCAACTTTGAATAATCAATTGGAGAAATATTAATTTTCTATTTTACTGAAATTGGATCATTTTGTTTATCAAGCATCTTTGATCGACTCTCTTCTTCCAAGATCAATGTCTCTTCATCATCAATCACAGAAATCACATCATGTTTCTTAGTAATAACACTACCATCATATAATGTTGGTTTAATCCGCTGAGCTTTTTTGAGATGGAATGGATTTTGATAACCAAGAGCTTGTTTATGAGTGTCATCGTAAAAAACTTGTAGTTTCGTCAGCATATGCATTGTTTGCGTAGATCGATACAACTTACAAATAATGTTTTCCAGTTCTTTATTTTGTTTTTCCAAAATAATTTCCTTGTCAAGATTCTTTTTCTTTAGATTTGGTTTTGAAAACAGTTAATCTTGTTGATAAATATTCTTTTTCTTTGACATAGTTAGAAAGAGTTTGTTTAAGTGTATCGATCTCCTGCTGAAAAGTCGTAAACTTTGCATTTCTATTTCGAATTAGGTCATCCATTTGAGAATCTATTAATGTTTCACGTTTGTTCAAATCTACATTAAGTCTTTGTTTAAAAATGGCAACACGTTCTTTGTATCTCTCAAGCTCAGCGGTTAAGGATTCATTTACCATTTTATTATTTTGATTTTCCTTATCTAAATTAGCTACATGATTAGTCATTTGTTCAACCATAGATAGAACGAATAAATCATTTGGTGCAAAAGAATTAGTATCCTGAATACCCGCATCTTGTGATTCATGCAGATATTGAGAGTAAGGAATCATATTGCTATCATTTGTTATCTCATTATCTGGAAAATCGACAATATGTGTTTGTTCATCATATAAATCAATTCCATCTGATTGGAAGAGTGCATTAGTTATCACTGTGAAAGAACCTGGGCCAGAATCAACTCTTTCTCCTGTATCTGCCAAAATTGCAAAATCCCTGCTTCCTAAAGTTGTGCTAACATCATCTTTTGCTTGAGCCATTGTACCTTCTTTAATTGAGTATATTGCCTTGCTATATGATCATTACTCGTTAAACAATTGCCCACATAACTCAGAGTCTGTCTTTCTGGCATAGCAACTTGATGCATTGGATTTAACGAAGTCTCTAGTTGAGTGTTGTTTGATGGGTAACTTGAGGTAAATGTGGTACACATGAATGCTAAAGCTTTGTTGAGGCATTCAAGTGGATCATCAGTTGGTAGAAATGACAGTACAACAGGCTCTGATTGTGGATGAATCACTTAAGATGATTAAGGATGAATCACTTGAGCTGATTGAGGATGAATCACTTGAGATAATTTAGGATGAAACACTTGATATAATTGTGGATGAAACATTGAAACTTGATGAGTAACACTTTCAGACTGTGATTGCGGATTGTAAACTCTCTCAATCATGTTAAACGTTTTGAAGTAATTGATGTGTGAAATCAAATTCCGGATCTTAAGTAGATTAAGTGATGTTGTTGTTGTTGTTGATGAAAATATAGTTCACGGGGATTTTACAAGTCTTGATTAAACCAAAAAAACACGTGAGTATTTCGCGGGATTTTATGAAATCAAGAAGAAACCGTGAAAATAGAATTGTTGTTGGTGAAATCGTTGTTGTATTTGAAGTACTTGAACTCTTGTTAACAATCATTGAGCTAAAAAGATGAATAGTTACTACACTTTCAACTTAAAATGATTAACGGTTGATTAAAACACAAACAAGGACTAACAGTGTAATTTAAATCCAAGTTAAATGCTTAACGGTTGTTAATTAAAGTTTTAGGGACTAACGGTGCAATAACAGTTTGCTTATAAGGACTAATGGTGTAATGTAGTTTCAGCTTTGAGGGTTAACAATAGTTATATTACTAACAAAGGATGAACTGTGAAATTGACTTGAAGTCCAAGGACTGAAGTTGCAAATTTCTAATTAATTTTAAGAAAACCACTTCCCTTGTTTTTTCCATGTGTTCTTTGTTTGAAATTTGCATAAACTGTTAACAATGGTGTATGTCTTGTGGAGTCGTGTCGTTAGTATCGATAAAAAACAAACACGCTACGGTGATCGTTGAAGGACCGCGATGCTAATGATATAAGTTAGAAGACCCGCGAACAACCAAAACTCGAAACCGAAAAACTCGAAACAAGTCGAAACTCAATCATTTAACCTTTAAACCTTGTCTTCTTCACTTGGAATAGACCCTAAACCTTAACCGACATATTTCGTAGGTTTTTGTAAATTTGGGCAGCGTTTTATTCTAGATTATGTAATAAATCGCACAAACTTGTTACACCTGCATATTTCGGTTAACATAACTTGCATATTTTGCTTAACAAACGTGTATGTTTCGCTCAACGTTTAAAACATATTTTACTTAACCTGTTATACATATTTCGCTTAACCTGTGACAGCATATTTCGCTCAACCTTAAACCTGCAAGTTTTACATATTTCGGTCAACATGAAGCATGTATATTTCGTTTGTACTTTTACAACATATTTCGCCTGCAAAATTATAAAGCAAACACAAATCCTATTTTATCTCAACCTTGGCCTTTGCTTTTTTTTGTTTAACCGTGAGCAAAAAGCCATAAATAAGTTGTAATAAGCTTTTTAAAGTTTGAACAACAAGAAACCTAAGAGTTATGAAAATCAGCCGAGACCCAATAAGCTTTAAATAAGCTTCTAAAAGCAGTTATTAATGCTTTTATAAGAGAGATTCAAGCTTTTTAAGAAAATAAGCAAAAACCTAGAATACTCCGTGACTTTAAGCTATGACATAA
>BQNB010111023.1:0-22435 GCA_026074375.1 Tanacetum coccineum
CCTAATCTTCCTTTTCTCGATTATTACTTGAAAAATGTAATCCAATGCTTGGAAACACCTTAGAATATCTTAGGATGAATGTGTATAGGTTGTATAAAATTTTGTATGGATTGTTTATAGGGGTGGGGTTGAGCCGTGGCATGTGTAGAGCACAAAGGGAGTGTTTTTGTGATTTTTACTAAGTGTTTTATGCTTGAATCACTAGTATACATGTATATATAGGATAAGTATTGGTCAAAACTTTCTCAAGAAGGGTCAATGGTCAAAGGGGGGGGGGGGGGATTCGGTCAAGGGGACAATGGGAGGGTTTTGGGGAAAGTCTTGGTCTTTGTTTGCAAGTCTTAGACATGGGGAGTGAAATGAGGATGATGTTGGTCAATGTTTTCTTGATATTTTGTGGAAATATGAAAGTATTTCTTGAAAATTATAAATGTGTAGTTAACATGTAAAGTGTATACTTGCAATGTGTAAGTTCTAGCTTGGTTTCTATATGTAATATTCGACCAATATGATAACATGGGTAAAATTTTATAAAACTTTGGGCATTGAAAATAAAAATGAGTATTTATTGAAGCGTAGATAAATTTTAGTGGTTCCGAGAATGTCTAATCGTATTAAATTGTAAAACATAAACATTTTACGTAACCGATAAAAATAAAATTTAAAAAGTTAATTATTACCATCGTAAAATAATATATTGCTTGTTTGACGAAAACTTTAATTCGTTTGGTGTCCGTTTAAGTTAAATGTTGATTTTTAACTTACGCGATTCTAATTATGAAATAAGAATTAAAAATAAACGCGCACGAGATTAAAGAAAAATATAATAGTGAGAAAAAAAAATGACGAAATTAATGACGTCATAAAATGACCTGAAAATACGAAATGTTACACAAAGCTATGAAACCAGATAACTAGGAGCTTTTAACAACTAATTTAAGCAAAATTAAACTGCTGAATTCAGCTAGAATGCAAGATCTAAGAAGCTATTCTAATATTTTTGGTTTTTTATGAGTTTTATGACAAATATATGAAAAACAAAGATCTAAACTATCAAAAGTAAAAAACAGATGAACATCTAAGATTATTAAGCTAAACTAAACACAAATAAGTACTAATAAGCAAAGAGAATAAGCTAATAAGCATATAAGCTATAACTAAGCAGTTTAAACTGAAATTAGAGAAAAAGGAAAAGAGAAACTTACTTGAACCTTTAGCTAAACAAAAGGTCTCAATTAAGAGCAGCTACAAGCTCTCCTAGCTTATTAATAAGCTAGGAGTTAAGTCCATTTGGTCTTCCATTGCAACCAACTTCCTAGAGCTTTCCACAATCCATTTTCAAAGGTAATAATGTAGAGATATTAAGCTGATTTAAGGTTTAAGTAATATTAAGGCCTATTGAGCTCAAATTTTAGCTTATAGACTAAAAGAGCTTATGAGTAGCTTATGGCTATTTAGCTTAACAGTTTAAGGTAAAATAAGAGCTTATTTAGTAAACAAGAGAGCTTAAAAGAGATTAAAAACTACTGAATTCATTAATAGAAAACTTGATTACAATATTTAAAAAGAAATTACAAGATTTAAAGTAAAATTAAGCTAAAATCTATTCTAAAAGCTACGTCCGTGTGTGTGAAGAGTGAGGCCCTTTTTATAGGTGTTGAAAGAAGCTTCTAGGATGCCTTGCCTTGCTCTTCAATCCTTCAATCTTCACCACTCATTGTCATAATCATTGGATCAAAGATTTGAGCCGTTGGATCAATAACACACTCACACGGATTGCCAAGCTGTCATTCTTTGATGTGACAGCTTGTGCTAGTTGTGTGAGTGTGTTTAGTGCAAAAACCCACACCCCTTGTGCTTTCACCATTGCTGACGTGGCCTCCTCATGAGAGTGAGCTAGTGAATCCCTTGGAAAGACTGATTTGACCCTTGCCTTGTACTTTTGAGCTCTTTAATTGACGTAATCACCCTTCAATTCCCATTTGCCCCTTGTTTTACCCTGGCTAGTGAAACGTAAGTGACGATGAATAGTAAAAAGGGCTTCGCGCCCATTTTTTGACAGTTAAAACTGTTATATCTTTGGGATATTACACAAATGGTCCTTGTCTTTCTTATCTCCTTTTTTAGTTATAAATAACTTTAGGAAATTGCAAAACTGGCCCTTGTGGTTTATAAAAAGATGAATGGGCTAGGGTTTTGGGCTTTGATTGGGCTTTTGGGATCCGGATAGGGTTTCCTAGGTTTTTAGAGGCCCATTAAGCTTTCCTGGGCCCAATAAGGGAGGAGGGGACATTTTTGGACTTTTGTGAGAGTTGAGGGACCAAAGTGAAATATTTTGAGGATTTGTCCTTTTGTGTTTGACTTAGTTTGACCATCTTTGACTGACTTTGACTTTTCTTGGCTGACTTTGACTGAGGCTTGACTTTTCTGGCTTCGGCTTTGTACTCTACTGATTCTCGTGTCCGTGCTTGCCTGTTTTTGACTGTTTTCTTGTGATTTTTGATATATCCGTACCTGCACACACAAAACACAAATACAAGCATATTTTTGCCATTTTTGGTCTGTTTTGGGTTTAATTAGGTTATTTTAAGTACAAACGGATATGTGTATTCTACACTTATCAGAATGTCATCCTCATGAACTCTCAGCTAGTGGTATCCGGACCTAAGATCTATCTAAGAGAAGTACTATGGTCCTTGAAGTTGATCAAACATGTCGTCTATCCTAGGGAGTGGATAACAGTTCTTAATGGTTAACTTGTTCAGTTATCTATAATCAATACACATCCTAAAGGAACCATCCTTTTTTCACGAACAATACATATGCTCTCCAAGGCGACGAGCTTGGTCGAATGAAACCTTTATCCTGGAGTTCTTTGAGTTGACCTGACAACTCCTCCATTTCTGAAGGTGCCAATCTATAGGGAGATTTCGCGACCGGTATTGCTCTAAGGACTAACTCAATATGAAATTCAATTTCTCGATTAGGTGGCATTCCTGATAGGTCATCCGAAAATACTTCGGGATAGTCTCTAACCACCACAATCTCTTCTTGATTTTGTTCCTTAGTCTTAGCACTCCTTAGATGTCTCATTTTCTCTTCCGGTCTTTCTCCTATGACTCTAAGTACTTTGCCATCCGGTAGTGGTATTCTAACTACCTTCTCGTGACAAATTATCTCAACCTTATGGGTGGACAACCAATCCATTCCTATGACCACATCGAAACTCCCGCTTCCAAATGGTATCAAATTTATATCAAACACGTGACCTTCTATTTCTAGTTTGCATCCCTTAATGACCTTATCGATTTCTACTAGCTGCTCGCTACCTATCTCAATCTCATAACTAAACCCTAAATCATTGGGTTCTATGCCTAACAAAGGTATGAAAGTAATGGAGACAAAACTATAGTCGGCACCAGAGTCAAATAAGGTTGTGGCATAATGATTGTTCAAAGTGAATGTACCCGTCACAATGTTCGGGTCCTAGCGAGCCTCCTCTGCTCCCAACATAAATGCCCTTCCACGTGCCTGGTTACCGTTGTTCCTATGACCTTGACCCCCATTAATAGCCATGACTTGGTTCTGATAGTTTCCCCCTGGCCTTTGAGCCTGATTTAACCTAGGACATGCTGCCTTGATATGATCGGTACTACCACACTCGTAACTGGCCCTAGCAGTTGGGTTTTTAGCATTGATGGGGTTCACATTCCTAGGCACCTCTCTACAATCCTTAGCAAAATGTCTTGGGCGGTTACAGTTGAAACAAGCGCGACAAGGTGTCTCAGGTGGATGGTGAAAGTTACAGGTGGTACACTTGGGTGTCGTACCTGTGTATTCTCTCCTAACATGGTTTGCGGTTGTAGCAAAAGCATTTCCAGTCCTAGTCCTCTTATTATCGTCGCTTCCATTCCTATCCTTGCTAGGTTCTCCCCCATTTCCCATTTTCTCAGGGTTCTTTTTGATTGACCCATTCCTAAGGGCTCATCAGTCAGTGTGCCAGTAATATGCACAACCTTTTGAATGGTTGATGGCTCCGTTGCCACCACCATCCCTCGGATTTATGAAGAAAGGCCATACGCGTACCTCTCAATCCTTCTGTTTTCCGGGGTTACTAAATGAGGAACTAACCTAGCCAACTCATGGAACCTATCAGTATACGTAGCATGTCCGGCCCCGACCATGGCGTGATTCCGTAACTCACTTTCCAACTTCTACATTTCATTACTAGGACAAAACTCTTCCCTCATTAATACCTTAAAGTTATCTCATGACATACCTACAGCAACCTCTCGACTTAATGTGCGAATCTGAGAATTCCACCATGTTAAAGCCTTACTGACAAAAGAACCAGCAGTGTACTTCACTTTTTGGTTATCCCCACAACCACTCATATCCTAAACTGGCTCCATCTTTTCAATCCAACGGGTGTAAACTACAGCACCTCCCTTCCCATCATACTCCTTAGGGTTACAAGCTAATAACTCCTTAAAGGTACAACCCCTACAGTCATTGTTCTCAATGACATTCCTAACATCACCCTGGATGTTGTCATTGATGGCATCATCGTTTTGATTCCTACCATTCCCTTGACCTCTACCTTGGTCGCCTACTTGAGCTACAATAGTGGGAAGTAAATTTCGCAACTGCTGTGGAATAATGGTAGAGAAGTCGGGGACTCCGTCAACACCGTCATTTACTTCACTACCTTCGCCACCTACTTGGCCACCTTGACCATCAATCCTGCCATTACCCTGATCACCAGATCGACCTCCAGTTCTACCACCACCTCTACCAGCTCGTCCACCCGTTCCCCCTCCTCGTGATGCGGCAGCAGGCCGGCCAATACTTCGGGTCGTCATCCTTAGCGGCATTATCTACACGAGGGAGAACATGGCCAACGTTAGGTAGGAGGGAAAGGTTAACTCATGTATGGTCTTAATATACCCCATATATATACACACACACACACACACATACGGCCCTAAGGTGTCAACACCGATTTGTGTGAACGATAATACTAATTACGCGTGAGTCGTGATACGTTTATAACTACGTTGGCCACCGTATTTATACCCATATCCTTTCCTAGTCGTACCCAGTATTAGGCTCGCACATTTTAATGATTGATTTAACTAATACGATATATTATATAACCATAGAAGCAAGTATAAGTGGAACACCGCGCACATAGGTCCTATAATGCAACTATATGAAGGTTCCTAGGTTATAGTCTAAGGCAAACCACTTAGTTCTCTATAACCTTGGCTCTGATTACCAATCTATCACACCCCGACAAGGCGGAAACACAGGTATGCGACAAGAATGATCAATCATAACACAAGATACAAAATAGAGAAGTTCTAAAATGCATTAAGGAAAAAGTGTCATGAAGATCATCCACCTCAAGTGCAGACTTGAGTGAAATCCCAACAAGAACACATCACATAGTCACTTACAAATACAAATGCCCACGCAGGGGTCCATACAATCTTAAGCGTCAAATCTCAAGGAAACAAATCCATAACATACTTCAAAAGCAAGACCTCTCGAACATGATCCACACAGGATATACTTAAAGTCTACTATCACACATATTAACCTTAACGATCATTCTCTTCACCTGAAAATGATACTCAAAAACATCAACAATAATGTTGGTAAGCTCGTAGGTTTGAAGGAAACCCAATCGTTGTGCCAATATTTCAAACAGTGGACAATTGTGCCATATGATAGTGAATATATGCAAACAATCACAAACCCATGACTTAGCATCCCCGTTAATCATGTACCAAGACCTAGCATCCCCGCTAGTCTTATCACCAGCGTGTACCACCGCTCTTGGGGTCGCAACCTCGAGGTCATACACACCTAAAAGCCTACCAGCTAGAGCATTTACAATAGGGCAGACCCTTCACAGACATAGCAATTCCATGCTAATCATACATATTGCCATGCACCTCAATGCATGCAGGAACAATCATACCACGTAATATTCACATAGCAGTCATAAGCACATAAATTGTCCCAAAAACCAAAACCACATTTCACACAGTTCAGAAAAATAGTTCAAAACACATTTGAGTATCATTTTCCCCCCAACGAAAAAGATTTAAAAAGTGGGGCTACGAGAACTCACCAAAAGCAAAGGTCTCAAACAGCCAACTCAATATCAAACAAGTAAATGCAACAACGTCTGAACACGACCTAGTCCAATTAAAGTTCCACTTATACATTTATTTCCAAAACAGTTTTCAGGTTTGATGCATAGTGGTCAGATGCGCGTTGTACAGTTATTCGTAACGTTTCCAGTGGTGTGATGGTTGACAACTTAACTCCAAAAGTATCATACTTCCAACTCATACCGCAATAGAATATATATACTTATACCTTGCTAATAGAATAGATAAGTAATAAATACTTGTATATATATATATATATATATATATATATATATATATATATATATATATATATATATATATATCAGTAAATCCATTCGGTACTCTTAGTTACCATTAATTTATCATTTAAGTTATAAGAAACGAATCGTTTAATTATACTAAACAACTTGGACAAGTTTCAAAAAGTACATTTTTCGTCTTTTAGTAGACTCATTAAAATAACGTTTTCTAAGTATAGACTTTTTACGAAATTTTGACATGACCCGTACGTTTAAACAACGTTTTCTAAGGTTTTTAAACCTTTATTCCAAACAATATCCCACAAACTCACCATTTTTCGACAAAATGCCAAAAATCCGTATTTCGCAATGTTTACCAAAACGTATTTCCCAAACGACTTCCAATATCAATTCATAAGTATGTCCCATTTTCCAAAGTTCGCCAAAACTCATAAAAACGACTAGTTTACGCTTATTGGGCCTTAAGGCCGAATAAGGATTCATTATGATATTTATATGCATAATATATATTTTAGGCCTAATACCAAAACCCATTAGTAAATATTAGCCCAAAATAATAGCTAACAAAATAACTCGGACCACAATAAGCCCACAATAAGCCATGGCTTATTGGGCTGTGAGCCCTTAAGCTCCCAAAAACCAATTCATTAAGCTCGAAAATAAGCTAATAAGCTACGTAGTATACTCGGTTATCACTATAAGTTATCAAAATAGTCCACAAAAATACAACATAAGAGGTAAATAACTAAAAATACCCTTCTTGCATTTCTCCCTTTTTGCCGAGAGCTTATAAGCTCGAAATAAGCTCAAAAATGCTTAAAAATAAGCCAATCAATCGAATGTTCAAAATAAGTCACATAGCAAATAAATGGTTTTCAACCATCACGGCCACAATATCAAAACTAACAAGATCCCTTTTTTTATTTTCTTCCATTTTCGAACCCAAACTGAGACCAAACAACCTTTATATTTTCTTTGTTTTCAATTTTTAGCAAACGGACCGTACAACTAAAATCTATGCATCATTTAACACACAAAAGTACAAGTTAAATGTAAATTTAGAAAACTTACAAAGAGGGTTTCAAAAATCGAGAACGAACACGAACCGACTACCCCAAACGTAGTTTTAACAAATACCCGAACACTAGAATCAACCCAAATACTCTTGAATCTTCATGTTTTTTATCAAGGTTGAAAAATAAAGTGTATGTGTGTGTGTGTGCTTAGGTCGGACACAAGAAGAGAGCACACAAGAGTGTGTGTTTTATTTTTTTTGAAAGAAAGAACATGGAATGTGTGATATGGATGAAAACAAATCATATGTACCATGCATAGGACTATTGGTGCTAAAAATAAGCCACCATGTCCCCTCCCTTTTCTATAGCCGGCTAGAGCATCCTAGGGGCTCGGGTGTCTTCGTTTTTGTGTCGGGTTCACTTAAATCTGAAAAACCTTGATCGTAAAATATTTCCCGAAGTTACTTAGCATTTTTATTCATCTTAGAAATACTTTTCCAATAACTTAGAGTATTTACACGACATTTTTCCACATTATACTTCCTAAAAACTCATTTGAACATTAACGGACATGTCGGGACTCGTTTTTGGGCATTTCTCACAATTCATGGGTCAAACCACCCAGAACATAGTCAACATAATAATACCCTCTAAAAGGATTATTATACACAATAAACCATAAAATACCTCAAATCTCATAAATTCACCACCGTCAACACGTTACAGGTTCTAACAAAATTAACAAAAGTCAAATAGTCAAAGGACTAAATTAGAACATTTAAAACTCACAAAAAGGGCAAGGGTTACACTGTCTTTCATGGATTAGAAGTGATTATTATGTAAGGGGCCGTAATAAACAAGTGATTATTATGTAAGGGGACCATAATAACCAGATAATGACATGATTAACAAAAGTTCTGTTCTTATCGATCTATGCCATATCCTTCTTCCACTTAAAAATTTACTTATAATTATAGTGATATGAACCATGTACTTTTTTATATGAGAAATGAGATTGATTAAAGGCCAGGCACCATCAAAATTTCATATCTAAAAAGATAAAAAGTAACAAAACTACCTTGAAGAGCATCATCCTCATTAGCATCTGAGTAGGCATCCACGTCATCATCATTATGGTTATCTTCTTCCTTAACATCCTCAACAGCATCCACTTCAACAACCTTAACCACCTTCAACAACCAAACAAGATTATTGAACCTTCGTTTAGACTCTGAGCCATTCAAATTTCAATTATTACCTAGGTGGTTTAGACTAAGAGTATATCGTATATCTGTGAACTAAGATTATCTTAACTACGAGAGTCTAGAGACATAGTGTGGTCATGTATAAACCAACCAAGTCTCGGTCCTCTATGAACGAGAATAACTCGGTCCACATTTAACTAAGATTATCTCAAGTACTAGAGTCTAGAGACATAGCTTGGTCGTGTATAAACCAACCATATATCGGTCCTCTATGAACGAGAATATCTAGGTCATGATACAAAAAACTCCGTCTAACCATACCGACAAATAGTGGTTAAGATCAAATGGAGAAGAAAAAAAGTGGTTACTTACGCACGAGTCATAGTTAAAATTTATTAAACAAATAATGAGTTACTTACGCACGAGTCAGGGAAGATTGAATAACGGGTCATAACGTGTATTTATCTTCCATGAGTCACGGGAGATTAATTAACGGGTCATAATGTGCCAATGGGCATCATGGGCGTGAGTGATGTCATCTTCTACAAGTCTACAAACAAAACAATGTGGCATAAACCAACATTAGGGGGTGTTTGGATTGTTACCTTATTTTATGGGCTTATCAGCTTATTGGGTCTCTAAAAAATGCCAATAAGCTCACTTTTTTGAGCTTATCAACCTGAGATTATGGACTTCCATAAGCTTAAGCTGATAACTACCTAAGCTAAAAAAAGTGAGCTTATCGGGTTTTTTAGAATCTCAATACGCTAATAAGCCCATAAAAATAAGCTAATCAATTGTGAAAAGGAATATTAGGGGGTTATAAGCTTCTTTTTATGAGCTTATTAGCTTATTGAGATTTTAAAAAGCCAATAAGCTCACTTTTTTAGCTTCTCAACTTCAGCTTATAGACATCCATAAGCTTAAGCTTATCCAACCCACACATCCAGCCATATATAAGAAAGTAAGGATTATAAATGAATGGTGGATGATTACCGTTTAGCTGCAACGACGTCAGCTTCATCAAAGAAGATAATGCTTGGTGCAACAAGGCGGGCTCTATGAAACGTATTACATAATAAAGCTTCACCCTCTCCAACATACATTGAAAATAATTCTGCACCACTACTGAAACGTGATTCAAATGATATAAAACATATAAAATTATAAACAAAACTTTATTCATCAGTATACCTGTAAATTAAATTATTAAATCTTCAATCTTTAGTAATTGATTATTTTGTTCTTCCTGCCGATTCAAATGATTCGAATAATTTAGGGTTTTTATGTTAGGGATTGAAATTGAATTCGGGGGTTATCTTTATGGTGATAAGATGTGTTTTGTGTGTGTGTGTGGGCGGGGAAAGGGGGAGGATATGTATGAGTATGTGTGTGGAGAAGATGGGTATGGATGGTGAAGATGAGGATGAAGATGGAGCATTTGTGTTTGTGTGCGTTTAATTTGTGTGTTTTAGTATGTTAATTTAAGGGATAAAATGATGCCCATTTGCTCCAAAAGTACAAGTAAAACAATGGTAAAAAGACTAAAAACCAGTTGCCCTAAGTACAAGTCGCTCAAAAAAGTACAAGTTGCTCACTTACACATAAATTACACATTTTGTACTATAATATTTAAATAATGGACACATGACGGATTCTGATTAAGTTGCCCAGTCGCCATGTCGCCCTGGTCTATTTTGGCAAAAAATGTTTTTGGGGGTATACAGTGATTAGCACTATGATTTTTGGTCCATTTTAGGAATTTTCCCTTATTATTATTTTTAAGTAACCAATATAATAACTCCTATCTAGCTTACCAAATAATATTTTTAAAAGTTTACAACGTGTATAAATAATTTATAAGTTATACTATAATATTTTCTTAAGGATTTTATAGCTCAAACGGACTCGAAAACGCTCGAAAACCCTATTTTCTATTTCAAACAACACACTATTTTTATAAAAATACATGCAGGAACTTTATTAAATTTTCAGAAAATAGTCCGACTTTGGAAGGGCGTAATTCCTTTGTTATAATGATTCACGGGTTGTCCGAAAGCGAGGTTTCAAGGAAAAATCATGATCTACAATATTTCTCTTATAAGTTTCACCCGACTCGAACCCGAAATGGCCCAAAAACACCATTTTAGAAACTGGACAGATTACTTATAAAAACAGTTTTGCCAAAAAAAGTTACTAAACTTCATTTGGCCATATCTCATTCGTTTTAAGTCTGATTTTTGCGTTTTTATATATCCACATGTTCGTATTTAAGTCTACTATCATATTTTTAAGGCCTCGGCTATTTAAGACCAGATTTACTGTCCGAAAACCAAGGTACCAAATCTGGACAACAACATTATATTTTCTATTCTACCACTTTAATTCATTCACAAATTGCAACTCCATACTAACCTAGTCCCTTCCACCAATTTTCATAATCTACCATCACAACAACAAATCCATATTAACCTAGTCTCTTCCACCAATTTATCATTAATCAACATAATATTAAGAACAAGAAATAATTACACAACTTTACTAGTTCAAGCCTATAATTAATCATTTTTAACAATAAAGTTAATATTTCAACAAGTAACTTATATAGAGACTAAAATAAGTTGTATATGAGTATGTAAACATTTTATTTTCCATTTTACCATCTTTTTACAAGATTTCATTTAAAAGGGTTTTCTTGTTTCTTTTAGAAATCTTTAACATACAAACTAGTGGTGATATAAATTTATTAATGTAATGATATGAATAAAATATATGAAATAAAAATGTGTATAAAATGAGCACCTTAATTAGATTAGAAGATGAGATTAACAAGTGTGCACCCAAATCAAACCCCAATATTTTTTAATTATAACCAAAACCCTTAAGACCTCTTGAAATATACTTGCAAAATATCAAAACCTAAATGTTTTCTTGTTCTTCTATTTGAGCTAATTTCTAGAGAGAGCTAGAGAGGAGATATGTGAATTTTACTAGTGTAAATGAGGACTAGTTAGGTGTTAGGTTTATATAAAAATCAAAGTGGTAAGCTGAATGGTAAAAGAAGCCTTCACATGCATGTGTATTAACAAAAGAAAGTCTTGTTTTGGGAAGTTGGGTGGAGTAAAAGAGCGGCCAAAAGGAGAGAATAGGGGGGAGAATTTAAGAAATAGTAACTTATACTATGTACATGTGATTATAGGCAAATTAGGAAATGTGGTGTTTCTAAATGGTAGAACATTTTTTGTTTTACTTCCTCTTATGTAAACCAAAAATAATGAATCTAGGGGGTTTTATATAGTTTTTGATAGTATAAGGTGTAGTTATGTGTATATATAGAAGGTGGTGAAGTGTTGGTAAATTTTATGTATGCATGCATGCATGCAAAACCATGCAAGTTTATATAGTTTACGTAAAATGATGAAATGATATGCATGTAACTTATAAAACATATCCGTAAGTATATTAATATACTTATTATAAGTAGACTAAGCGTAGTCTAGAGTTGTTGTACGTCCAAAGATGTCTTTCACAGTTTGCGGGATCACTTTCTGGTTTTAGGTTAAATTTGAGTGTTTATGTAAGACTTGCAAAATAAAATGTGTAGACATATAAATTATATTCGTAAAAGTCATATAGTACATATTTGACGTAAAATTAATTCTGTTTAATGCCGGTTTACGTTTAAAGTTGTTTTTCAGCTTACGCGATTTAATTTAACGGTTTTACGTACAAGTAAACACGTAAGGGTTCAAAGTAAATATTTTTGAGTTTATGGACGTGTAATGACCTAAAAAATACGGATTATCACACTTGATGTCAAGAATGCCTTTCTTCATGGTCAGCTTTCGAAGACTATCTATATGCATCAGCCTCATGATTTCGTGATCCACAACATCCAGATCATGTTTGTCTTTTGCAGAAGTCTTTATATGGTCTTAAGCAGGCTCCTCGGGCATGGTTTCAGCGTTTTGCCAGTTATGCTACCAGAGTTGGTTTTACTCGCAGCCGTTGTGATTCTTCGCTCTTTATTCTTAGACAGGGTTCTGACAGTGCATACTTATTGATTTATGTTGATGATATTATTATGACAACCTATTCTACAGCACTTTTGCAGCGGATTATCTCTTCTCTTCATCAGGAGTTTTCCATGACTGACCATGGTTATTTGAACTATTTTTTGGGTATTTTTATTTCACATGACGATACATGTATGTTCTTACATCAGCGACAATATTCCTTGGAGGTTTTGGAGTGAGCTTGTACGCTCAATTGTCATCCTTGTCGCACACCTGTTGATACAGAGCGTAAGCTTGGTGCAGATGGAGTTAGTGTTTCTGACCCGAATCTTTACAGGAGTCTTGCGGGTGCTCTATAGTACCTTACATTTACTCGTCCCGACATGTCTTATGCAGTACAACAGGTTTGTTTATATATGCATGATCCTCATGAGCCTCATCTTGCAGCTCTCAAACACATCTTGTGTTATGTTCGCGGGACACTTAATTATGGTCTTCAGTTATACTCCTCCTCGCCTGGCTCTTTGGTTGGTTATACAGATGCAGATTGGGCTGGTTGCCTTCCACACGTCGTTCTGCTTCTGGATATTGTGCTTTTCTTGGCAACAATTTATTGTCTTGGTCTTCTAAACGCCAGGTTACTCTCTCTCGCTCTAATGCAGATCCTGAGTATCGTGGTGTTGCTAATGTTGTTGCTGAGATTGCTTGGTTACGTAATCTACTGCGTGAGCTTCATTCTCCCTTGAAGACTGCTACATTGGTGTATTGTGACAATGTTAGTGCCGTATATCTTTCATCCAATCATGTGCAACATCAGCGCACGAAGCATATCGAGATAGATATCCATTTTGTTCGTGATCAGGTTGCTGCAGGTCATGTTCGCGTGTTGCATGTTCCTTTGCATTATCAGTTTGCGGACATCTTCACTAAAGGTCTTCCATTTGCGTTGGATGATTTTCGCTCCAGTCTGAGCGCTGTTAGCCATATTAGTTATTAGGCCCGTGTGTTAATATTGGGCCTAACCTATTTACCCTATTGTATTATTTATAATACACCGGCATTGTAATCGATTGAGATTAAAGGAACAATATTATTCTACAATAATTAGCCAATTGAATTTCAGTCTAAAACAATAGAGGTAAAGTAAAGTAACTCCCAATACTGTTTTCTACGGGTTATGAGTCACAATACCGTCTTTCACGGTGTATGAGGGAGGTTGAGATGTGACAGCCCTACCCCTACTAAAGATAGAGAGGCTGCTTCCGGTTCTACCAAAGGTAGAAAAGGACCTCCAGCCTTGCAAGGGGTAAGGACCGTGACCTCTGTCTCCAGAAGTAAGGGTGTTAACCACTTGATACAGCTCTTAGCAAAGCACGTCTTCCAAACTACAAGCTAAACGTGCAAGCCATTTAAATAATACGTAGTAATCTCACATTCTTACCTATGCACATCCTTATAAATACCAACGAATTATTTATTCTTCATTCCAATTCTAATTGAATTGAGAATTCATTTAGAATATTAATTATTAATCAATAACAGTTTACATTACATTTAGAAAGTATCAATGGCAAACAGTAAGGTTACATTCATAGCAGCAATCATGTTTGCCGTCTTAAGCCTTACGGGACAGTCATATGGTGCTCTCGAGTTTGGTTTCTACAATGGCAAGTGTCAATCTTTAGATGTTGAAGACATTGTAAGAAGAACTGTCTTTATGAAGTTCTTTTTGGACAAAACAATTACTCCAGCTCTTATTAGCATGCAGACATGCAGCTCCATGATTGTTTCGTTAATGTAAGTTACTTACGTTAATTTTTATGCGCATGCATACTATGTCCATATTTGTTATGCTGGTATACAGTCACATCATGTCATGTGGCTGTTAACTTAAATCCATTGTCATGTCAGTGATACATATAAAATGTGTACATTTGTTTTATAAATCCCTAATGAATGAATCATTCTAACTTTGCATGAATGTAAAGGGATGTGACGCTTCACTTCTACTAGATGGAACCAACTCTGAGAAAACCGCACCACCAAATTTAAGCATAAGAGGCTTTGATGTCATTGATGTTGCAAGATACGCAGTCAAGAGGGTTTACCTAGGAGTGGTTTCTTGTGCTGATATAATCGTTTTGGCTACAAGAGATGTCATTGTTGGTCCCTAACAACAGGATCTATGATTCACGATATACCATAAACATGAAATGAACTTTATTTCTATAAATCTGTCATCGATTGTGATGAATGTTTACATCTCTACTATTATACATGATGAAAAGTCACGAATGAAAGGGTGTGTTGGTTTGTTTAATCCAACAGTTGTGACCCTTCCTATGTAACTGCCATATAGCTGTTTTTATAACTAACTATAACTGTTTTGTCACTGCCTTTGTCTCCAGCAGATTGGGATTAACCCAACATTCTCCTCCTTAATCACAATCGCTTTGTCGTAGGTCTTTAAGTCTTCTTGATCTATCTTCTGGTTAAATCCACCATTTGAGCTACTACTGCTTTGATTAATCGTACATCCCGACTAATCATTAGTTCCAGCTCAGCTAGCTCTTTCTTCCCTTCATAACGAAGGCGAACATCCTTACAAGGTTCATGGATATGGTGAAGATTTGCAAAGTCTTCTGATAAAGCCTAATATCAGATTAGCATGTTGGCTTGCATTTGCATGCACTGACCAAGCTGACGCCACGACCGCTAAGGGCCTGATGATCAGACACACCCTCATTAAAGAACTCATAATCAGCAGGGGTGATTAGACACATCCTTAATCTTTCACTCACTAAACCCTCAAAAACACACACACACACCAACAATGTCTGAACCACAACCACTCGCGTTTTGTGTCAATGGATGTAAGATGACCAAGCAAGAGAAAGCAGTTATGGCAGAGGCAGAGGTTGCTAAGAAGAATATGAGTAAAAGAGTTGCAAGGTTGGCAAAGAAAGTGTATGAAGGTAAGTCCGAAGAAGAGAAAAGGCCAACAGATTTCCAAGCTGATGATGATGCGATTATGATGGGAAAGGGTGTGACCATGAAGAAAGCTTTGAACACTAGTAACTAAGATGAGTAGCAAGTTTTTTACACTATTGAGTATGTTTAGTAGTAAAATTTAACATTTGTTTGCAAAATGCCCATACTCTTATCATGAGTAAATTTATTTGAGTTGCTATTTGATTCTTTCTTGAAATTATTTTCTTGGCCTTGTGATTGGTTAAATCTTCCACGACCACGTTCTCTAAAAGGTTTTCCTTGGCCTTCATGTCGTGTGGACATCAAACTCTCTTGACTGTCCACTCGTATTTCCTTCTTACTTTTAAGTCTTTCTTCAAATGTCTTCAATCTTCCGATTGCTTCGTCTACTGACATCTCGTATAAGTCCGAGTATTGTTCAATAGATGCAACAATCTAAAGGAATCTATCCGGTATGGCATTTTAATAATTTTCTTACGAGAGTAGAATCTTCATATGCTAATCCGACGCTTGCTGCTTTGTTGATAATACCCGTCAACCTTGTAACAAATGAATCTATTGATTCATTTTCTTCCATCTGTAACATCTCAAACTCCGATTTGAGTGTTTGTTGTTTTGCTTGCTGGACATGGTTTACTCCAACGTGTCTTGTCTTCAAAGCATCCCAAACTTCCTTTGCAGTCTTGTACTTTGAAATAAGTAGCAACTGTTCTTCTGGTAATGATTGATAGATGTAGGCGATAGCGGTTTTATCTTTCTTTGTATCGACCTCAGTTGTTAAATTCGGTTCGATCATTTCCCAAAGTCCATTTGCTTCTAAAATAACTTGCATTCGTATTGCCCAAGTTGTGTAGTTTGCCCCTTTCAACATAGGGCATTGAAAATGGGTTGTTGACCCAATTTCTTTTATTTTAGAAGTACCCTCTTCTATTTTCTTATCATCTTTCCCGGACATATTAAAAACTTTTGTCTTAAAGTCTAAGTCTAAGTGTTTGTAAAATAAAATTTTGTCTAATAACAAAAATCCTTTATTTGTTATTTTATAATAAAAATCCTTTATTTATTATAATAGAATTTTATTTTGTACTAATATAATAGTTAATAACAAAAATCCTTTTGTTATTAAAAAGTTTTTATCTATAAGCCTTTGAAAAATACTATCTTAAAACTAAAGAGAGTAATCTTTTCAAAAAAATATATATCTATAAAAACTAATATAGATTTGAAAAATATAAAAAACAAAAGTGGAGGGGTTAATCGGTTTTATTTTGAAACCTGATGGGTATTATAACCCGGTGACCCTTCTTTTCTTTTCGATGCTTATAACTGTGCCTCCTTTTCTCCTTTTTGGGAAAGACCGTCTCTGTGTTTGAGACCTCTGGGTTTTCTACTTCTTCCTTTCTCTGTGGTGGTTAACCGCCGATTATATGGCCGGTTTAACCGTTCTTCTTCTCCACTGTTGTGTTCTGAACCACTGATTCCCTTGATTTGTTGTGCGAAATTAGGGTTTCGCAAAGATTGGAGATCTTAAAAATTCGTCCAAGATTTGGGCGTTTGTGGATAACCTGAATCAATTGATTATTCGATTAAGGGTGCGGTTCTTGTTTCTTCAAAATCAGGTGTGTTCGTTCCCTTTTTGATGATTTGATTTTGCGCCCTTTTGATGATGACTTAATGTTATCCTTTCGATGTTGTTTTCTGTTTTGAATATGGGTTTCAGATTTTTAACCTATGAGTTTGAAGATTCTGGGTTAAGGTTTTTTTTGGTTTGATGTTCTTGAGGAAAAACTAAACTTGCAAAAAAAGAGACCCCTTTGATGCCGGTTGAATTAATCACAAAAAATGATTGATCCCTTGGCGACAGATGTTGGGTTCCTTTTTGATATACTTTGTTTGATAACACACGAATATGATTTTTTTGATTGTGTGTTCAATCTGATTTTGCAAAGTTTTGTTTTTTTTGTCAAAACAAACTCGTTCTTTCTTGATTCAAAACAGGAAAAGAAATGGTATATGATGATTTTGGTTTTAACCAAACCTGCTCTGATACCAAATGTTGGCCCCTAACAACAAGATCTATGATTCACGATATACCATAAACATGAAATGAACTTTATTTCTATAAATCTGTCATCGATCGTGATGAATGTTTACATCTCTACTATTTATACATGATGAAAAGTCACGAATGAAAGGGTGTGTTGGTTTGTTTAATCCAACAGTTGTGTCCCTTCCTATGTAACTGCCATATAACTGTTTTTATAACTAACTATAACTGTTTTGTAACTGCCTTTGTCTTCTAGCAGATTGGGATTAACCCAACATTCTCCTCCTTAATCACAATCGATTTGTCGTAGGTCTTTAAGTCTTCTTGATCCATCTTCTGGTTAAATCCACCATTTGAGCTACTACTGCTTATTATTTCTTATAGTGCTTAGTGATCATCCTAACATCCAGGAGAACAATTTTCTTCGTTACTTTCCACCTTTACCTTCTGTGAACTTTTCGCTTAAGTCCAGGTTGATCATATTTTTCTGGTTACTTCCACCTTCGTTGTTGTGATCTATCATAAATCCTGATTGATTCATGTTTCTGGTTGGTTATACTACCAACACTTTGTCTTCCTAGTGGAGTTCTTGCAACGTAAAATATCTTTCCTTAATTCCAGGGTCCGACTCAATGCTTTCGTTACCCCACTATCAAAGTTTTTTTACGCTTGCCAACTCTTTGGTTGTTTCATGTTGATACTGTCAATTTGAAGCCGAATGGAATTTCCTTTCATTCTTAGCTTCGTGATTCTCTCCGTTTAATGAAACTTCCTGGTGCTGTCACAACAGTTCCATAAGCAAATGTTGGTTCTAAGTATTCTTTCAATAGATTGGATTAGTTCTCCTTTATTCTTTGATGGACATTTGTTTGCAAAAGCCTAAATATAAATTCAATAATTAATATTTACTCCTTGCATTTGAAGCATAGCACCTTACTCTTATCATGAGTAAATTTATTTGAGTTGCTGTCTGTTTATTTCTTAAAATTATTTTGTGATGATTCCTAGTTCTTCCTTTCTGATCTGAATTTGTTATTTTCTTGGCCTCGTGATTGGTTAAATCCACCATGACCACGTCTTCTGAATTGTTGGCCTTGATCTTCATGTCGTATGAACAATAGTCTTTCCGATGTTCCACAATGGTTCTTATTCATTCTCTTGTATTTTAATCTTTTCTCAAAATCTCAGTCTCCCGATTGCTTCTCTAACTGACATCATCACTAAATCTGAGTATTGTTAAATAGATGCAACAATCTGAAGGAATTTTTCGGGTACGACATTTAATAATTTTCGTACGACAACGGAATCTTCAATTGTGTGCCCTAGAATGGCTGCTTTGTTTACTAAGGTTGTTAGTTTTGCGGTGAAGGTGTTGATGGTCTCGTCTTCCTTCATGTGTAACATTTCAAAGTCGGATTTTAGTGTTTGCAACCTTGCTTGTTGAACTCTCTCTTCTCCTATATGTCTAGTTTTTAGGGCGTCCCATATGGCTTTTGCGGTTTTGTGTTTTGTGATTTGAAGCAATTGTTCTTCTGGTAAGGCTTGGTAAAAGAATGCGATAACAGTTTTGTCTTTTTTGTTATCTGCTTAGGTTTTTTCATTTGGTTTTATCATTTCCCATAAACCATTCGCTTCTAGAATGATTTGCATTCGAATTGCCCATAATGAGTAATTCGAGGGTTTTAGCATTGAACATTGGAATTAAGGTGTACTGGTAGTACTAATTTCCTTTTTTGAACTATCTCCACTTTCTTTTATCATATCTCTAGGATATTATCTAAAATCTCCAAAATAAAATATCTAACACTAAGTGTGTCGAATTTTGTGGTGAGTACTCTGGCTTTGTGCCTATCAAACTTAACGAGGGACATAGTTATCTCCAAAAACTATCCAGTGGGATATTATATTCTAAGCTCGAATAAACTAGAGATTAGATTATACTCCTTAAAAATTATTCTCTCGATATAGTAAGAAGTGTAATTACTAGGTTACTGTATTTTCTATCTACGGGTTTAGAAAAGATATAAAACTTAAAACTAAGGGGTAACTTTTCTAAAAACTATAACTATGTATCTATATAAAACTAAAACAAAATTATATAGAAGAAATAAAATAGTGGAGGGGGTGAAATGGTTTTTTTTATAAAACCTATTAGGGTCAATAACCCTAGTGTCCCTTTTCTCTTATTATGTCCGCCCCTTTCTTTTGTTTTGGGGAGTTTGTCTCCTTGAGGAGTTCTGATCTTTCTCCTCTGTTGTGATTAACCGCCGAATATTATGGGTGGTATAACCGTCCTTCTTCTAGGCTTGTGTTCGTAACCACTGGGTTCCACAATTTGGTGTGCGAAATTAGGGTTTCGTAAAAGATTGGGAGCTTAATCTTAAAAATACGTCCAGATTTTGGCGTTTTGTTGGATAATATAAGGGGGGTGGTTGGGTCTGATGGCCTGAAATCAATTGATGATTGATGATTCTATTGAGGGCTCGATTATTGATTCTTCTAAAGGTGTGTTCGTTCCTTTTTTTGATGATTTGAATCTGCCCCTGATGATGACTTATGTTATCCTCTCGATGTGGTTTTCTTTTTTTGTTTTGAATCTGTGGAAAAAACAATTGGTACCGTGCCTTAACCTTGATTTTTTTTCTGGTTATATTTTTCCTGTTATGTTCTTGATAGTAGTTTGCAAGGGATGAAACCCTTTTGTTGCCAGTGATTATTCACTTGGTGGCAATTGTTGGGGTCTCCTGATACAAAGATTTGATAAACACAAAATGATTTCTGTGATTGTGTTTAATCGGATTTGTAAACTGTTTTTGGTCGAAAAAAATGGTACGGTTTGATTCAAAATAAGAACACGAAAATCTAATCTTGGTATATGATGATTTCTGCTCTGATACCAATTGTTGGCCCCTTTTTTATGGATCTATGATCAAGATATACCAAAACAATGAGATAAACTTTATTTCTATAAATCTGTCATCATTATCGATGTTTGTTTACATGCCTATCTATTTATACATATCTAAAAGTCATGAACGAAAGGTTGTGTTGGTTCATTCTGTCCAACAGACATGTCCCTTCCTTGTAACTGCTATATAACTGTTTTATAACTAAATAACTGTTTTTTTGTAACTGCCTTTTGTCTCCAGCAGATTGGGATTAACCCAACATTAAGGACTGCAAGGAACTCCAACAGAGAAAACTCACTGGCACATTCAGCAACATATGATGAAAACATGTAACCCCCCTATTATTACCAAGCAATTAAATTTACCAATAAAAGAGCAGTGCAGCAGCAAAAGCATGATTAACCAATCCGCACTTGATTTGGGATCTTGACTCAATAAACTCGTTTATTAGCAAATAGCTTTTGCATAATGGGAAAATCCGTTTTGCCGATTCCTGAAATTTATTGACAAATTCAGTTTTCAAAAGTGAAACAGTTGCATCAATCACAGTTGCATCAATCTACAGATATGCACACAAATAAGAGGGAAATGCATATATGCTCCTTGTGGTTTGCAAAAATTGCAGACTTACTCCCCAACTTCACGAAAGTGCAGGCGGCCTCCCCAGATTGAAACTTCCATTGCACTCGTGCTCCCTGACAGGGACCATTTATGCAACACTTTTGTTTTACTTTTGTGCAGAAATGGTCCTGTCAGGGAGCACGAGTGTAATGAAAGTTTCAATCTGGGGAGGCCGCCAGCACTTTCGTGAAGTTGGGGAGTAAGTCTGCAATTTTTGCAAACCACAGGGAGAACCACAGGGAGCATATTTGTATTTTTCTCACACAAATAAATACACAAACTATATACTACCATAAACTTTCAGAAGATGCAGCTTATTATCAAAATCAATAACAATCCAATCAGGCTTCGAACGAAACCACTGATATAACACCTCGTATTTTAGGTCATTGTATGACATTATGTATTTCATAATTTATTTTTAGGGTTTTACGTGTTTGCTCTTAAACCGTAAACTTTAAGTTAAATCGCGTAAACTGAAAATGATCATACAATGTAAACGGGTATTAAACGATTAAATGTTAACATCAAGCAAGTGTTATATGATTATTATGAGGATAATTAATAACTTTGTTTATCTTATTTTTATTGGCTACGTAAAATGTTTACGTTTCGTAATAAAATGCGTTTAGGCATTCCCGGAAGTTCTAAAACCTAACTACGCCTAAACGAATACCCACGATTATACCCAATACTCAAAATAATCAAATATTACATCTTATATATATATATATGCCGAAAATTTCAAGATTTAACCAAGACTTTTCAAGTTAAATAATATCTAGATATTTTAAAGATATTTAAGAAATAAATTCTTACAACTTTATCAACTTGACTTGTTTAACTAAACTAGGGTTAGAAAGTAACCATGGTTAAGTTAGGTAGATATTTTTACTATAAATAGGCATGCATGCATGAGAAATATTTACATACTCTTATACTTAACCAAATTTCATTTTCTTTCTCTCTTTTGAAGTCTAAAACCCACGGCTCAAATAAGCTCTCCAAACAAATCCATAGTTTGATTTTCTAAGATTATACAACCCTATACACAACATACTTAAGGTATTCTAAGGTGTTTGCAAGCTTTGGTTCATCATTTGCAAGTAATAAGAAGAAAAAGGAAAGATTAGGGTTTTGGAAACCTAATCTAGGGTTATAAGCTTGAAAGTTTGGTTTTGAATCTAAACACGGGTTTAGAACTTA